>JAOQMP010061157.1:0-10585 GCA_027563575.1 Erythroxylum pedicellare | reverse complement strand
TTTATCCATTCATACAAGAAGATTTCTCAATCTCAATCAATTGAAATAAAAACTTGTATTAATATTTCGAATATATTAGAATAAGAATAAAACACATAATTGAATCATAATAATCAATCAATATACATTCATTGAATAAAAGATTAAAACATATTATTATCTCAAACTAGGGTTCATCACACCTAAACAATAAAAACTTTTAGTTAGTAATCATAGAAAATGAAATCAAAGATAAACTTGAAGAGAAACTAATTGAAAACAAAGGAATCATAATTATAAATCTCCCTTTTTCTTTTATTAAATCTTCTTGAAAGTTTGGACTTGATTTTGTTATCTCTTAACCAATTCTTATATTTTCCTCGTTCCGTGGTCAAATTCATTGCCTCTCTAGGTTTCTTATGTTTGAAAACTATTGCAAAATTCAGATCTTTCGAATTTGCCTTCACTCACGTCCTTTTATAGTAAAATTTAGGGTTTCTAGGATACATATGATCACTTACATGGGTGTGAGAGACCGTGTATAATAAAAACACCTAAATTCAGGATTTTATATGGGCATAGAAACTTACACGACCAATATACATGACCATATATCTCAGTATACACAAGCATATAACTCCACAAGGCCAGAAATCAATTTCTTCAATCTTCACACATTTATGGAGACTTATACCATCTCTATAGAGAGGCATGTAGGTCCTTAATTGTTTCAAATCTTCTTCATATGCCATGGTTTCATCCAAATTCTTCTCCTTTATGTCCATGAAGGCGATTATACCCTATAAATGCACTTGGAACAAGTTAAGTAATAAATATACAATAAAACTATAAAATATCAAGCAAAACATGTTAAATATGAGTATATAATTATAGTGAAATATTTTATCAAATACCTAGGTGTACTTATTTCTTCTAAGAAGTTGAGATATCAGGATTGTTTTCCGATTTTAAAGAAATATAAGAAAAGAATTAATGTTTGGCAGAACAAAGCTCTCTCTCTTAAGTTGGAAGAGTTCAACTCATCTTATCAGTCTTGAGCAATATTCATACATAATGGAGTTTTCATCTTCTTTTACCTCAAAAAATCAATAAGGATATTGAGAAATGTATTAGGAATTTCTTGTGGTCAGACAAATGTGATAACCCTAAAAGGGAAAAGATTAAATGGGAATAACTATGCTAAAGAAAACATGAGGGTGGACTTAAGTTGATCTCAATACATTTAATCCAAACAACCCAAGTTGCTAAGAGAATTTGGAGACCTTTTGATGACAAAGAGTCTTTGTCAAGTAAATGGATGTATGAATTCTACTTAAAGAATTCCAATTTGTGGTAGATTACTGAAAAAAAAAAGAGCACTCTTGGCCTCTCATGCCCATTCTCAGAAAGAGATAATTCGTGTATCCCTTCATCAAAATTCATGTGGGGAATGGGGAGAATACTTGGTTTTGGTTCAACCATTGGACTAATCAAAGTCCTTTATTCTTGAGAGAGCATCTAGTAGCCTCACTAATAGAATTACAATTCATCCTCGTATCCAAAAGGTTATAATTCACATCACTTAGCATTTTCTAGGAAAAGGGGTTGAAAGACTTCTAAATTACTTCCTAAATTACATGCCTAACATATCTCAAATTGATAAGCCTATCTAGATCACATTAACTCCTCTTGTATTAAAGCAATCAGACCTTAAAATTCCCCAGTACCTTGGTACAATATTGTATGGAAATGATCCTTAATTCCTAAAGCTTCATTTGTCATTTAGTTGGTATTAAGGAGAAGGATAACAATAAAAGACAGGACATTGGTTCAAATGATCTCCTATATGAGCTTTGTAGCCCATAGGTTGAAACCATTAATCATCTTTCCTTCAAATACAGCTACACTGCATCCATTTGGGCCAAAATACAGCATATAATAAACCTTACTTGCACATCTATTGATTGGAATAGTATATTGGTATGGGCTGATAAACTATTTCAAAAGAATGGGATAGATCAAATGTGCCTTAGCCTCTGCTTAAAGTGTTCAATTTAAGCAATTTGGTTGGGAACGAACCAGAGACTTTTTCATAAGGGGTAACTGATAAATATGCCTTACCTTACATAATACAAATCTAGATTAGGAAAATCTTGGGAGCACACCAATTAACTAAAAAACTAAGTCTATATAGTAAAAGAAGTTGGAACCTTTAACAATTATTGTTTCTAATGGTTTTTCTTAGATAATGGATAGATTTTGTCGTATTGTTTCTAAAATGTTGGGCACAACATTGTAATATCTCTTTTATTTCCTTTCTTGACTCTTAATTTAACTTTAAACCTAAAAAGCCTTGAAATATAATCACAATTTAATACTTTGAACTGATCATCTTTTGGAGTTCTAATTTGTATTTAGTTGTCATTACATACCTTTTCTTTTAAATCAATTGCATTTAAGAATTTCTTATGTTATATATTAAAGGGACGCCAATCTAAGGGTTTTTAAAATTAGTTAATACATATTAGTATTCTTTTTATAAGATTATTACTTGCTTCTTATGACTTAGTATAATAAACCATATAACAATATTATCGTTGCTTGATTTCAATAGTTTGGTTAGAACTACGAGCCTAAAAGTTTTGAATAGTTCATTGTATTGACAATTAAGATAAAAATATGTTTATTGTTTATTTTATATAAAAGAATATGTGGATTTCTTTTGTAGGTTAAAGAAATATTAAGAATCTAAGTTCCCAAATTGGGAAAAATCAGGAGGAAACTAAAGAAGAACAAGAAAAGGACTAAACAACAACACTAGCTATCCAAAATAAGCAAACCAATGTAACAAAAAATTTAAACCTCCCATGTCACTGCCATATCTGTACTTAGTTGTTGATATATTCCTTTGACAATTATTATTTCCTAAGTAAAGAATTGTTTAGGATGTTCCTTCTAGGATTTGCAACAAAGTTTGAAGATTTTGTTGTTTTCCTCTTCCCAAATATAGTAAACATAACAACTAAATGTCAATTTGAAAGATATAAGGTTATATTCATGTGAAAAGGTAATGTTAGTAGCTTACTAAACTGTTAAAATATTTCTTATATTGCTATAGTTTAAGTTGAAGGTCCTTATTTTTTTTTCTAAATTACTAATGGAAATTAGTACTCAATAATAAATGTTTGTGGATTTAACATTTAAGCAGCACAATTAGCATCCTATATTAGTTAAGGTTATAAATGTGCAATGATCTCTATCCTAAAGTATTGTCCTGATTGCAAGCCATAAATGAAATTGGCCTTTAAAAGGTATTTTTGAACCAAAGGAGCTTTCACTAATGGCTAGTGGCACTTAAACCTTTGAAAAACTTGATGCATGAATTGTTGGTAAATTTAAGATAAGGTGATATGTGCTTAAATGTTGATTAATTTAATCTACTATACTTAGTGATTAATGCCTTAAAAATGCTCATGATACTCACTTTAGTTCATATTTGATTTTAGGTATATTTCGGAAGTGAAGGAGCTACAGTGAATTGAAAGCATATCATTGAGCCATCTTCTTAATGTCCATACTATACTAATTTATAAAGAAAGAAGAAGAAGAGGATTAAAAGAAGAAGAAATAAGATATAGTGTGAAAGTGAAGAACAAAGTAAAGAAGTAGCCCACGACCAACTGGTGAAGTTGCACAATCGTAAGCAATCTCATGGCCATGCAATCAACTGCATGGGCATGAGACCACTCTCATGCCCATGCAAGGGTGTCTCGTGAGACACCACTCACACCCATGAGGGGTCATACATGGCCGTGAGAGGCCATGCCACCTATCCCTTTGTTTTACTATGAAAAGAAATAAGTTGTGATGGTGGATAGGGGGAGAGGAGACAGATGCAATTCTTTACAATTTCTCTTTGGTTTTCAACAAGGATGGAGGCTACTCCTTGGAGCTTGATGGAGAAGATGGAAGGTTAACTTCCATATACTGGTTTGAATGTGAAATTGATGCCTAGGATGCACAGTTAAGCTTATCTTATCTTTGTTTAATGTTGGATCTCTCCCTTGGAATTGTTTAGGTTATCCTTTACTTAATCTATAAGGCCCCAAAATATACCCTAGGTGAAATCTTACATGTTCGTGAAATTACATGTATGATAGGTAGTTAAAAATTGAGATAAGATTGAGAATTTCATATGACTTGAATTTTTGTTTGATGAATTGCAATTAATTGATTCCATTAGAGAATTGAGGGAAATAAATGTACATTTGGTCTAGGAAAAGTTATCAAGTGACAAGTTAAGTTAGTACATGGAAATTAGAATGACTAAGCCTAGGAATTAGTGACTTGTGGCTTTGCTAATACATTAACAAATGACCTAATTGAATGGTGACATTTGGCAACCACATATGATGACATGTAGATGGCTTCATTGAAAGACATGTAGCATATCTTCAGGTGTGACATGTGGCCATAGTAAATCACGACACCTTGCAAGGCAAGTTTTGATTCACTTAAGCTCATTTGGAGTTTTTGCAGTCTCTCTCTATGCTTGCATTCTCTCCACCGAAACCCCTCCAATTTTCTCTCAACCTCTAGAATTTTGCTAGAGTTTGGATTATCAACCCTTGGAAGCTTTGTACGTGATGGTTGTTTGGAAGCTTAGTTTAGTTGGTTCTTTGAAGTTGAATTTGAAGTTTAAAGAGGTAAGGGAATTATAAACTTGGTATCCTATTATAACATGTATTGTTTGATATTTGAAATAGATCAAATGCGTGCTGAATTAAGAAAGAAATGAGTTTAGATATATGTTGGATACTGGTTAGAAAGAGTAGTTCCTCTGGTCGGTATTTTAGCCATATCTTGACCTGTAGGTATCCAAATTGGATTAATTTAAATTCAGATTAAACTAGATACATATGTATACAACTTTCATGAAGGAGTTGAATTTGATTTCTATCATTAAGTGTGTCAAACTTTGTCTTGAAGTTGAGTTTCTGGATTATGTCTATGTTTGTGAACAATCTGTAGTATTTTGGGGATAATTTTCCAAATACTGAACCAAAGTGCATAAAATTTGTGTCATTAGAAATGTATGACATAAAGAAACAATGTTTTAGAAGAATTTGTTACCTAAATCCTTCATTTTCATTATCAAAAAGATTGTGTAAAATAGTCCCAAAAGTTTGTTTTGGGGAAGAGTTAGAAGAAGTTGAAATAAAAGGTAGTGTATGATTGTACATAAGTACGATCGTGAGAGGGCTCATGAAGGGGTTTCATGATCTTACACAAGCACTATCGTGACTTAGGAAGGTCAATTGGAAGTGCACGATCTTGCACAAGCACGATCGTGCACAATGTATGTGTTCAACTATTTGACAGCTTTGAACATCTTTCACTCTTTTGATCATAACTTCTTCTCCGGACCTCCAATTGACTTGGAATTTGGACCACAAACTCTGCACACATTGATCATCCTCTCCACCAAGTTTCATTATCATCTGAAATCATTAAGAATGAATTGTTGATTACCAAATGTTCAGGTATGGAATTTTGGAGATGTTATACGAATGAATGAGAGTTTGGATATTATATGACATGTTAGCTTGTATGATTATGTAAAATTGAACAAAGTTGAATATTTTTGCAATATGTTCCTCACATGAGGATTATAAAATGAACTTGTTTTGTTTTAAAACTATTAAGTCCTAGTTGTGGGTAAATAGGCATGCTTAGAAGGGTTTGCAGCTACTTCAGTGACATTTCAGTGTCTCCTATTATTAACACTTTAGTGTCTCCTATTACTGACACTTCGGTGTCTTCTGTTATTGAAACTTCGGTGTCTCCTATTATTAAGATATAAGTCTCTCCTGTTCTGTGATACCGATCATGGTATCTCCTGTATTAGTCCTATTATCCACTTCTGTAAAACAAATTAACAGTCTAACTTGTTTTGTATTTTGATACATGTTTAGTTTGGATATAAACAAAGTCTATTCTGATTCAAATCATGTTCTGATATGAAAGGTTTATACCCTCTTCTGATATTCAGTTTTGACATTTGTACATTTTGATATGAGATTTAAATGATTTGCTTCAACATGAGAAATATTCTATATTGATTAGTTATATTTGGTTCTGAGATACATTTTTTGATAGTAGTGAGTTTTGCTTTGGAACAAATATATATTCTATTATGCTAAATTATGAACAATTAAAGATTGTTGCAATATGGTTTGAGTCTGTATATATGAATGTTAGACGACTGTTAGAAACAGTTTCCATGATGCATTATGTTTAGTTATTCCCCACTAAGCTATATGCTTAGCATGGTAGTTTTGCCTCTGTATAGGTTTTGATAAGAAGGTTTCAGACTAGGACAAAGACAAATGCAGTGGCCAATGAAGGATGTGATTTGTTTGGAAGTTGTTTTGTTTGAGTTTTTGAGGTTGTTTTAAGTTGTATTAAATGTAATGAGACATATTGTATTTTGATGTAACTGGTTTGTAATAACCTTAATACAGGTTGGTTTTTGAATTTATGGTATGTATTATAATAAGCACAATATGTATGATGTGTTATGTTTGTAAAATAACATCTAATGATATGTAATGTAGGTTTGCTTGAGTTTCTAGAAATGCATGTAAGAAATGTTTAGTATGATTTAGATTATTTCAGTTCTATTTTGTGTGGCACTTATATATCCTCTTAGGGGGTATGTGGGTGTTACATAATCGATTTAGGTATTCACGTATGCATAATCATACTCTTGTTATTGTTAGATTCTTTATATTATGAACCCATTATTAAAACCATTAATACAATTCATAGTCGTTGTATTTAAATTCATTGTTAGAATACTCAATATAATCCGTAATTGTTACGTTGAGATTCATTTATAGCAACTAATAGTTTCGAATCATTATGGATAACTTAACCTAGGTTAAATGACCCGAGCCTATGTGGTTGTTGCTTAGATTGGTCTATTTTCCATATCGTAATGTGACTACCTAATTAAATCTAGAGAGCGTAATCTAGGTTATTCAGTAGTTAGGTTTAATTAACGATCGTATCTTAATCAAACATAACATAAGGGAAAACCAAGATTAACAGAGCTTGTTGTTAGCCTACAACCAATAGTTCTGAGAGAGATATGAAAGCATTATAACAATGAAAGATGTTTAATCATGTGTAGGTCAAGATTGATTCAAGAACTGGGTTTTAAACATGTTCATCACTTTTATCGTCTTCAACTATTTTCTATAATTTGTTTTTGTTAGTTTAAGTTTACTTAATTTTCTCAATTGCATTAAACCCAAAACCCTTATTTGTATTTCTTTAATTATTTTCATTACGATAATTAGTTGAACATTCCTTATAGATACGATCCTGACTCACCAAATCTACTATGACGCCCTAATACCCCCTGGGAGGATACGGGGGTGCCACGCAGACAATATAACATACATGCATATAGAACCGAAACAAAACCAAAACATACGAAACATTGATCATGCAATCTCGATAGCTCAAAGAAGAAGCAGTTCGGAGAAAACATAAATCATAAAGCACTAAGCTTAATTACAACTTGTTCCAAACCAGAACCAGCTTGAATTAAGGTCATTACAACCTTCAATAAATCCAAAGACATATACATCAAAGACAAACCAAAACAAACTCCAAAAATACAATTTTAACAAAACAAGACTCAAACTTCATTGGCCATTGCAGTTGACTCGTCCCAGTCCTTATGTCCTTCTCTCAGAACCTATATGGGGCAAATCCACCGTGCTAAGCATATAACTTAGTGAGTAATAACTAAACTATGCATAATTTGGCAATTAATTATACACAATCATGATATATCAGAAGCATGCATTAACAGTTTATCGAAACAAACAATTCAAACATATAATATTTGATCTCAAATAGATTGCACGAAAAACAGAACTGAGTCTCGCAGGAGGGTATAACCTTTCATAATCAGAACACCATTTCTTATTTATATCAGAATCAAACAGAAATCAGAATACAAAATCATATGACTATTAAATCCAATTACAGAAGTGGGTAACGGGATTTGTACAGAAGAGACCAAAGTCTCGACACCGAAGTTTCATTAACAGAAGACACCAAAGTGTCGTTAACAGAAGACACCGAAGTGTCACTATCAGAAGACACCGAAGTGTCAATAACAGAAGACAACGAAGTGTCACAGAAGTAGCTGCAGACCCTTCTAGGCATGCCTATTTATCCACAACTAGGACTTAACATAATCAAAATAGAAATGTCTAAAATTCAAGTCCCATATTTACAGCTTTGCAAATCATTCAATGATTCAATCAATAGCAAACAAAATAGTCAAAGCAAATCTATTAAAATTTGCTTACTGAATTACTAACACAATTTACCAAATAAATTACTTACAAAACTTACTGTCTATATTACTTACAAAAACTCCCTTATTGATTATTGCCTTGACGTCCCGATAATATCTGGAATCGGTCGCTCGATGGGTTCCTCTATAGCATTCAATACAAGCGCATATCACTATTATGCACAATTATTAATTCAATTATGCACACTCATATATAATGAATATGTATGATGTATGTTCATGAAAAAAATCCAGGTTCCTCTTTGTCTCAGGTTTCCAATGATACCAAGTTCATCTAATTTGGTTTAATACAGTAAAAGTTATACTCAAAAGATTTTAGGATGTTCTTGAGCTTCATCAAAACTCCTATCTAAACTTCCAATCAAATTATGAAATTCTTAGAGATAGAATTACAACTATATTTCTTCAAACCAATTGTATCCCTATGTCTCTAGTTTAATTCAAATTAAAAATCACTCAATTCGGATAACTACAGAGAAAGTTATGCCTAAAATACCAAAGTATATAAAGTTCGCCACGGCGAATTTTCCAGATAGCAGAATTTTACGACCTTCTCTTAAAAGTTCGCCGCAGTGAGCCAAAAGTTTGCCATAGCGAACTCTTGAGTTGACCACGATGACTGCACTGCATTTGGTCATCTTCTTCCTGTCTCTACTGTAACTTTTCCAGAACTCAATCTCCTAACAGTTAACTCCACTGCTTGCAAACAATTCCTCTAACTCATTTTCTTAACTCATCAATATACACACAAGATTCAAGATTAAAACATGAACATTCAAACGCACTCATGGAGATCGATTGTTCATCAATTTTCTGAATATATGTTTTTTCTATGGCCTACTTCACTAAGTTTCCCTTTTTAAGCTACATGCAAT
The DNA here is from genome assembly GCA_027563575.1 of Erythroxylum pedicellare. Classification (NCBI taxonomy): domain Eukaryota; kingdom Viridiplantae; phylum Streptophyta; class Magnoliopsida; order Malpighiales; family Erythroxylaceae; genus Erythroxylum; species Erythroxylum pedicellare. Next base: position 1,333 of record JAOQMP010061157.1, on the reverse strand, counting down.
TAGTATCACACCTCCAATACCCTTCCACTGTACAATATTATCAACTTATCTCATCATCACCTTCACTGAAACCATTCAACTTATATAACTCATGCATGTGTTTATTCTTAACACATAAGACATCATCCAACTCATGCATGTACTTATTTCCAATACACATTATCAAAATCATTCATAAAACTCAAAAAGCTAAAACTTTACTAACCTTGTTTTCAGAAAATCACCAGGGTTTCGGTGATGGTTGAGGAGTAAGACTAGAGAGAGAAAACAAACTAACAGCTTGTCTTGTAAAGTATAATACCGATGTAGGAATCCAAAACTAGTGTTTCGGTGAAGAAGATTCAGTGATTTTTCAAAGAACACCAACATAACTCGTAGAACAACAAGGCTTCTGTGGTTTTTTCCTCTCTAGCACAATTACTCACGTGTGTTATTACCACATGTATGGTTCTAAATTGACACATGACTCATTGTATGAGTGCCATTTTTCATACACATAGAAGTGCTACATGTCATTAAGCCATTGGGCTATTTTTCCTAATATCCCAAAATTTCTAGAAAAATTCCTAAAATTCCAAAAAATTTTAAAGTAATTCCAATAATCTCCAAATAAATTTTCATCAACAATAAACCAAAATTCTCACCTTAATCAAAATTCTAAACCAATTACACCCGGAAAATCATTAATGCATGCACAAAAATTTTATTGGTCCAAAATGCTTATACACTAATAAGCAAATATTTAAATATGCAAAGCATAAAATGTATTGAATTTCCTTAATATTCTAACCCCTAATATGGGGTGTTACAATTCTTCTATTCTTAGAAAATTTCGTCATCGAAATTTACCTGATCCGAATAGTTGTGGATACTGAGCTTTCATGGTTTCTTCAGGCTCCCACGTTGCTTCCTTAAGTCCATGATGTTGCCAGAGTACTTTTACCAAGGGCACCGACTTGTTCCTAAGTTGTTTAACTTCTCTGGCTAATATCGAAACTGACCTTTCTTCATAAGACACATCCGGTTGCACTTAAATTTCTTGCATAGGAATCTTGTGTGAAGCATTAGACCGATATCTTCTTAGCATTGAAACATGAAACACATCATGTAACCTGGCCAATTCTTCAGGCAGGGCCAACTGATAAGCTACTGGTCCAATTCTTTTCAGATTTTCATAAGGAACAATGAATCGCGGACTAAGCTTACCCTTCTTTCCAAACCGAAGTATGTGTTTCCATGGTGACACCTTCAAGAAAACCTTCTCGCCTACTTGATACTCAATATCTCTCCTTTTTAGGTCAGCATAAGACTTCTGCCTATCACTGGCAGCTTT
>JAOQMP010061127.1:0-10586 GCA_027563575.1 Erythroxylum pedicellare | reverse complement strand
CTCTTCTTTTTCCTCTCCTTCCACGACACTCTCCTTCTTTCTCTCTTCTCACAATTTTTCTTCTTCTAATTTATACTCTTAAAAATCATAACATGTCACTTTTACCCTCTAACATAAGCCTTATGACTTTTAACCTTAAGTGATCTTCCAAAAATGCCCTTATACAATCTTTCAATATTAATACTTTAATTCCATCAATCTATGCAATAAATCCTCCTAATATTAACATGCTAATTACTCCAAAATTAATCTATCAAGACTCCAAAATTAATTTAAATTAGGCTTAATAAAATAAATAAAAAAATTTGGGGCCTAACAAAATTTCTTGTGGAGACAGTGGCTCAAGAATGAAATTATGCCCTTAAACTTGAACGAGTACTTGTTGGTGTGTTCGTCATGGTTAGCTAGATGATCAAATTGCCACAGTCTTTCAAGTAGAATGTGACCAGCTTGTATAGGTACCACATCATAAAGAACCTCGTCCTTATATCGCCCAAAAAAGAAAGATAGTAGTACTTGTTTGGTCATGCTAACTTCTCCATTGTCATTGAACCAATGCAAGTGATACGGTTTCGGGTGCTTCGTTAACACCAATTTTCTAACCATATCTAAACTAGCAACATTTGTGTAACCAACCAAACATCGTGTATGGAATAAGTTCTCTCGTTGGTTTAACATTTCAATCCTACGCCGAACACTAAGCACCCTCCTAACCACGAGAGTTTTGCCTTTAATAGCCTTCAATGGCCCTCTTATTCAAACATTGGGAGGCAATGTGACCAATTCTAAGGCATCAAAAACATTTAATTGAAGAATGTTTGCTAGAAGAAGCTTGAGAGTTAGGAGTATTTGACGTACCTTTAGTTTTCAGAGGAGTTTGGTTCGGCTTCTTAGATTCTAACCCCTTTTCTTCCTCTTTTCGTGGCCAATTTGAGTTCCAATTTAAAGTAGAACTTGTCCCACTCTTTATTGTCCCATAAGAGTTAAGTTGCCTCTCAACCTTCATTGCCATGTTCACCATCTCTTCAAGGTCAGTGTAGTTATGCAAATCAACCACGTTGGCTATTTCTCGATTCAAACCACTCAAGAATCGAGACATTATGGCCTCAAGGTCCTCCTTATAATTAGCCCTTATCATTGTGATCTCCATCTCCTTATGATACTCCTCCACAGTCTGATTCCTTTGTGTTAGGCATTAAAGCCTTTGATGTGTCTCTCGGTAATAATAAGATGAAACATACCACTTCTTCATGATCGCTTTCATTTCAGCCCAAGTACTCACGAGTTCCTCCCTATTTCTTATCCTAGAAATCACCAATTGGTCCCACCAAATTAGTGCATATTCGAAAAATTCAATGACTGCGAGTTTTACCTTCTTTTCCTTTGAAAAGTTGTGACATTTAAAAATCATATCCACCTTTCGTTCCCACTTAAGGTAGAGCTTTGAATCATTCTTTCCTTTGAATGATGGAATTCACATCTTAATAGACCTAATGTCACTGTCTCGTGTAGCCTGAAAATTAGCTCGTTGAACTTGTCCCTATGGTCTCATATAAGCTTCCTTGTCATTAGATCCATAGTCCACTAACACAATCAGAGCGTGTTGGTTTCTAGGACCAGTGCATCCCATTTATGGTTCCTCGCATGTGCCACACCTTAAGTTAGCAATCTCTCGGGCTTTCCTATCCATTTCACCTATAATTCTAACAAGAACATTGTTTAGGTTCTTACTCAGCTATTGGATCACCTCCAAGGTGGTGGCTTGTGCTCCACTCGATTGTTCGCCTCTCACGCCATCATTAGACATATCTCCAATGAAAATTGTTCCTGTAATGAAAATTTAGTAGCAAAATAACCTCACAAAAGTAGTCCCTCATATGTTTCACTCGAGTTTAGAATACTCCCCTCATATGTCTTGGCTGCTCTAATGATCCCACTCTCTTGCCTTTTTACTCTCGAATCCTCAACGTTCCAGTTGTGTTTCGAAAAACCGAACTCCTTCCGATCAAGAAATCCAATAATGGTGCCAAGTTTTGAAACTCTTTTCAAAGTAATGTCACGTAAGATAGGTCTAAAATTTGTCTAATTCAATTGCAAATCCTTCACGTAAAACTTTCCAAAATAGTGTAATTCTTGAACTCAATAGTATAATTTTCGATTCTGTAATTTTTTTGTCTTTTTTTGTTATATATATATATATATCTTGTAATTCAAGATGCAATTCAAGTAGTTAAGGGTAAACCCTAATCAGAAACTTCATACCTTGTTTTTAGGGTTAGGGGCCGACAAATTGATGGTGAAAATGGCTACCTCGTTTGTCTATTGGAGTAGAATGGAATCTTCCCTTAAAACCCCATGTTCTAATACCAAAGATGATGCACGTACAGAAGGAGATTAATCTTGATATAATTCAGTAGCCTTTAAACAAAGTAGATACGAATGGTTTTCAATACTTTTCTAGACCTTAAGGATCGTTATTGTCCAAGTAATCTAGACTTAGCAGTAAACCAAGAAAATTGAACCAAAAAATATGCAATAATTGAGATTAATTGATAAGTAGAGTTAGGGTTCGTGGAACAATAAAAACGTGAAGAAAATTCCTCACAAAGCTCTGAAACTATTAGAAGTCTGTTATCAAAATAATGTCAAGGCAACCATTTATAGTTTCCAAAATAACTCGAAATTGAGCCAACATCCCTTGCCTAAATAGGTAAAATAATATTGTTTGAATTGTCCTAAAAACAGTAGGAAAAATAGCTCAAAGCAAAAGAGGCCAGGCGATGCATCTGATTTAGCATGCCTGGAGTTTGTCTTGCTGGGCGATGGTGTGCATGCCTGGGCCTACTGGATGCTAACATACACACCTAGCATGCGTACCTATCAAAGGACTATTCAGGCCCAGAACTTGGCTCAAACTGACAAGCTGAAGTTGCGAGCGAGAATCTTGATTCTTCCAAAGTCCATCATCAACCAGGTGAGCCACGAATGAATTTAACGCTAACTTAAATCTTTTAAGCCTAGTTTGACTTATGAGGTTAGGAGGTATCATAAGTCTGGATTTAACGTCGTGTTGATCTTAATGTCTGTTGACATATCTGTTATGTGCAGCCTTGCTTACATCAATAAGTTTTGGTGAAAAAATAACAATCCTTATTAAGTGATGGCCAATGGAATCTATATTGTAAAACTTTGGTTGTTATTTTTGTTGGACCAAAATGACCACCATAAGAAGAGGAGTGGCAATGCTTAAGAATGCACTAAAATTCTTCATCAAGTATACATCTTCGAATCATTTAATTAATGCATCTTTTGAAAATTAGAGGTTCATCCCATAAGTAATTTTTAACACCAAATAGGAACTTACTCATTTTACTAGATGAAAGATAGGTAACAACTGAGAACCTAAGTAGTTAACGATGACAACAAATAATGGGAGTTCTCTTTAATTGTTGAATAGTTTCTCATCGGGAAAAGATTCTTAAATAAGCAATTATTACATTGATTAATCCATCTCTAATTGAGAAAGATGGTTTACTATAATACTAGTTGAACCTTTCTTATCTTTGATTTCTATATCAAATTATTGCAAAAGGAGAATCCACCTAATAAGCTTTAATTTTGCATATTTTTTCTTAAAAAGTATCTAATGGCAACATGATCTATGAATATCATAACCTTTGAACCAATGACATATGATCTGAATTTTTCTAATGTAAAAAACCACAGTCAACATTTTCTTCTCTATGGTGGTGCATTTTTGTTGGACACTGTTAAGTGTTCTACTTATATAGTACATCACCTTAAACATTTTCTCTTCTTTAATCCAAAGCTACCCTAAAGTAAAATTACTTGTATCACACATTATTTCAAATTTTTGGTTCCAATTAGGAGTGATCACCAACGGAGCAAACATAAGCTTCTTCTTACTCAACTCAAAAGCTTCATATAGTCATCATTAAAATGAAAGTGAGCATTTTTCTCTAAGAGATTGCATATCGATTTTGCAATTTTTGAAAAATCTTTAATGAGATGCCTATAGAACCTTGCATAGTTAAGGAAACTTTTTATTCCCTTAAAGCAAGATATTGCTTCTCAATGACTATTGTTTTGACCCGATCTACTTCAATTCCCCTTGAGGACACCTTATGACCCAAGACAATTCCTTTTGGCATCATAAAGTATAATTTCTCCCAATTGAGCACCAAATTGGTTTCCTAGCATATTTTCAACACTAGAGATGTAAGAAATTATCACATAAATCACCATACATCTAGAAATCATCTATAAAATCTTCCAAAAAATTTTCAATCATGTTATAAAGATAGTTATATGTAATACTAAAAAATGGCAGAAACTTTACAAAGACCAAATGGCATCCTTCTAAATGAAAAATTACTAAATGGACATGTAAATGTGGTATTTTCTTAGTCTTCTAGAGCTATTACTATTTAATGGTAGCCTAAATGACCATCCAAGAAATAATAAAATTTATACCATATAAGCATATCTAGGATTTGATCAATGAAAGGTAATGGAAAGTGGTCTTTTCTTGTGGCTTTATATAACTTCCTATAACCTGTATAAACCCTACTGCTAGTGATATTTCTAATGAAAATAGTTTACTTATTTTTCATCCTTCACTATGGTGATTCCACCTCTCTTTACTTATGTAAGACTTATCCCTGAACTATCCAAGATTGGTTAAATTATGATAGCTTTGAACCAATTTTGAATTTCCACTTCTTTTATGGAAAAATTCAATCTTCTCTAATGTTCTATATAAGGGGCATATGAATTTGCCATAAGAATTTTATGCATCATAATTGAGGGACTAATTCCCTTAATGTCATTAATAGAATAACCAATTGCAAATCTAAATTCCCTTAACAACCTAAGCAAATTTTCCTCTTATAATAATTAAATTGAAGATTAAATGATGATAGGTAATATTGAATGATAACCTAAGAATGCATACTTCAAATTTTCTATCAACGGCTCCAAATCTATTTTAAGTGAAGCATCATTCTTATCATTCATATCATCAATAGCTTCAATTAGAAATAGAAGTTCAAAGTGCTCAACATTTTTCACTGGCTTAAAAAATTCAAGAGATTTCTTCACAAATAAGTCAGTAACATTCATATAAACAATTTCATCTATACGTTCTATGCAACATCTTGTTCCCATACTAAGGGTTAGAGCCCTAGATTTCGGTAATTGAGAAAATAGCAATGAGAGATTAGAAAATGCATTTCATACTCATGCAGAATGTTAGCATACATACACGTAAATATTGATTTTTGCAAATTAAAATGATTGTACATGCATTCATTAACATTCCGAGTAAAATTGATTTGTTAATATGATATTAGTGATAATTGTGATTTATTTGCATTGAAATCCGAATTGGAGAATATAAATTATTGATTTAGATTTTTTGGAGAATTCTAGAAAAAAATTCCTGAAATTGTTGGATATTATTGTACTAGGAAAGATGCCACTTGGCAAGTAAATTGATAAATGGAAAATAGAAATGAGTGTAATGATATTGAAGAAAATTTGGAGAGGACTTTAGAAATTATGGGTTGTTGATATTGTAAATTTAGAGATAATTGGAATAAAAAGATGGGAGTTATAAGACTAGTTCAATAAGAACTAGTTAGTTAGGAAACTAGCTAAGGACTATAGAAATTAGACAACTGTCTAAGTCTAAAGTCACGTTTTTCTTAGCTTTGAAAAATCAAGTACAGTACTCTTGCCTTTATCTTCTTCATAGCTTTCTTCTTCACATTTCTTCATTTACATAGAGTTTTTCATCAAATCTCCATCAGAGTTAAATCTTGTTTTCTTCTACTTTTTCCTACTCCCAACTTCGGTTTTCTTTCATTTGCCTCAAGAAAAACCGAAACTTGTTAACCTCTACAATGGTGTACATGGGTGCATAAGAGTTAGGGTTTCTGGAGATTTTGAAGATGTTAGAGCTTTAAACAAGTAAGCTTGTTATGGTTCTTTATTTTTTTATAAAATGAAGCATACATCGTTAGCTCACTATTAAATGGTTAGGAAATAGTGTTATACATATTTGTTGAAAAGTGAGTGAGGAAATTTTGGGTATTTCATATGTTTTGTTTTGCATATTTGATGATCAATATATTATAAGATGTTGGTGAAATGATTTTTGAGTTAGAAAAATCATTGAAAGTATAGGGGGAGTGCAGAAAATTATGAAAAGTAGATATATGTATCCTCTATTTTCATAGTTTTTACGTGAAATTTTGGATATTTTTAGATTAAAAAAAACGAGTTTAGAGTTATACAAAAGATGTTAGATGACGTCTGGATATGAGAAAGATAGATTTTAGAGAAGAAATTGAAGAATGAGCAAACAATGAAAATGCAGAAACATGACAGTGAAGGAATGCAGAAAACGTGAAATATATGTGTGGGTGTGATTTTCTATTTTTGATTAATGACTATAAAAAATGATTGACTTTGGAACTTTTTATGAATGTTTAGAGCATAATAAAATTTGAAAATGGAGGTTGAAATAAGTTAGAAATGGTTTAGGTCCAAGAAAAGAAGAAGAAGAGAAGAAGAGAAAACAACAGAGTCAGTAAGAAGGAGCACGATCGCGACTTCCCTTTAACGTTAGAAGACTCATGATCGTGCCAGAGCACGATCACTACTTCAACTGGAAACTTACGGTCATGCTTGTGCACGATCATGACATTGGGTCAAAACTCGTGATCGTGCTCATGCATGATCGCGACTTCTATGGCTGGAGAAAATTGAACATCCTTCAGTATTTTACCATATCTTACTCTCTCGATCTCCAAATGATATCGAACTTGAACCAATGGATTCTTAACACACTAATCTACATCCCCACCAAAAATCTTAGCCATATGAAATCATTTGGGAGAGTTCAAGTGAAAAATGTGGGATGAGTCTAATTGAGTGTGCACGGGCGTGAGTGACTCTAGCACACCTGTGACTCCTCTCCCTCACGTCCGTGAGTGTTGATTGCTTGTGATTTTTAATTGTCACATCATGACACTGTTCTCTCTAATAGTTAATTGTGACATAATTTTAGTTTGTGCACCCGAGAGCATTTTGCAAACTGAACAGTCTTGCTTCCTTTGACCATAACTTCTTCTCTAGACCTCTAAAGGACTTGATTCTTAAACCATTAGGTTCCTAACATATAATTCTACATATCCATAAAGATTAGTAGCATTTTGAATTGATTTGAAAAAGATTGTTTAAATGAAAGTGAGGGAATCTGTTAGAATACTATGAAGTGGTTTGGTGTCACTGAACATGCTTGGGTATTTCGGTTATATCTTGATCTCTAGATTTTAAAATGAGATTGTTTTTTATTTGAGGTAAACTAGAGATATAAGGATATAGATTGTATGAAGAAATCTAATTCTAATTTAGTCTCTAAGACTTTTAATTTTGGGATATAAATTGATTATGTTATACTGTTTCAAGATGGGAATAGTCCGAAAATATTTGGAGAATAACTTTCACAATACTGAACCAAATCGAATGATTTTAGTGTCATTAGAAACTTAAGACAATAGGGGAACATTTTTCTAGAAGCAAGTGTTGCCAAATTACTTTATTAGCATTGCCTAATTGATCATGGAAAATATACCCAAAGGTTTGGAAATTTGGAGAAAATTTATAATAATAAAGGAGAGTTTTATTGTACCCCATTTCTAGAGCCCAATAATCGTTCCAGAGTCAAAAAGCGTGAGCGGGTTTCCTTATAAGGTTATTCCAACGAACCCTAACTTTGCCCTCATCTCACAAGGGTGGCTTGCCCATAGAAGCCCATCACCAACATCACAATTTGACTTCTTCAATCCAATTATAGCTCTATGTCTCTAGTTTATTTTGAAACAAGAACCTTCTCATTCGGAGCTCTATAGCTCAAGATATGCTTAAAAATCCAAAGTGTTCTCATAACCTAGTTATGCCCCTTCAACCGATCCCTCATTTTCCTTCCATCAATCTCTTTCAAGTCAACCTTAAAAGCTACAAATTTTATTGAGAGATAGTAAAATGTGTCGTGAATCTATTGCTTCAAGAATCACTTAATTTAGAAGTTGGGTTATGAAGTTATGGCCGAAAGAATCAACCACGCTTATGTCCTCAATAACGTTGTACCTATCTCGTAACAATTAGCATAACTTTCACTAGATATTTCGGATTAAGGTGTTCTTTGAATGGTTTCGAAGAGAACTTCCAGATCTACAACTTTCATGAAGAGCTCAAGGAAAATTCTATCGTGGAAAGGGTCAAGATGGGACCAGACTATAGGATCAAATGAACAGTGCACCAGATGATATGACATCATCATCAGACAATATGACGTCATCAGACGATAAATCCTCACCAAACGAAGCGTCCTCACCAGATGAATTATCCACACTAGATGATACATCCTCACTAGATGAAGTTTCCTCACCAAATGATACGTCATCACCAGATGATATGTCCTCACCAGACAATACGTCCTTACCAAATGATACGTCATCACCAAACGATGCGTCCTTACCAGATGACACATCATCACTAGATGATACATCATCTAATTACGTCCTCAATAGATGATACGTTCTTACCAGACGACATGTCCTTACCAGACGACACGTCATCACTAGACGATATGTCATCACCAGATGATACATTTTATACTCCTAAGCATCTCCACTTATAAGGACCATAACTTTTGACTCTAATCTCCCAAAATTCCATACTATATACCGTTGGAAACTTAGAAAGCTAAACTACAACTTTCTAGAAGAAAATTTTGTCTAATTTAACCTAGATTCATCCAGATTTTCCCCTAAACTTAGAACACGAATTTTTCCTATGGAGGACTTGAAATTTTGCATTTCGCAAACTTGGAATGTCCTGAGCTTAACCATACATCTACCAAATTGACTTCATTAAACTCTCAAATCTCAACTCATTAGTCTCATCACCTTCAACTACATCTGATCAGTAATAATTCCTATCTTCCTTCCCGTAACATCTCACTTATACGTACACATATATATATATCAATGATTTATGCTTCAAAATCATCAACCCAAAATAATAACTTCTTCATGTATATTTAATTTTAACTCACATCATCGATACACCATTCACATTTCACTAACATCAAAAGAATAAAGTTTTACAAATCTTTAATGACATGCCAAGCCATATTACATCATCGTCTCAAAATCTCAAATTACAGAAGGTCCTTGAACAAACAAACTTCTTGCTTTCCTAAAATCAACTCAAAATACAGAATAAGCAAATTTAGAGAAATGCCCTTAAACTCTTAATCATTTGGTCTCTTAGCTATCACCTGAAGATGGGATAAAAGGGGGGTGAGCTTGAAAGCTCGTGGGTAACAAATTTATAACAAAGAATAAACAAAATTGTTAAAATGTTCATTGGTCTTATAAAAGTCATTCTGAATTTTTAAAATGCTTTGTTCTCAAATACTCAGTCAATTTCACAATCTTTTTGCTCAAAAATTATAGGAAAAAAATGTCCTCACCTCAACATAGCAAAGTACACTTAACCATCACTGTAGAACACTCAAGTTATGCAACAAACTTAACAATTCAATGATACAATGCACAAACAAATGGCTCGAGATTTTCATGGAACGAAACGAAGAAACTGAAGTTTACACAGTGAACAAAACGAGTCCAATTTCTCAGGATCTCGTGGCCTCAAGCAGGCAGCCGGGAGAAAGCTATGAGTCAACGTGCTTGTGACTAACGAAATGGGTTCCTCTTTTGCCCAAACAAAAGCACGTATTCATGCTCAAATCATTTGCTCATGTCTTCATACTTTCATGCTTTCACATCTTTTCATTCATACAAAATGTCATGACATGTTTCAAGTCATAACTTGAATATTTCAAACCATTGTTCATTTTATAATAAAAATTCATGCACCAACGTGTAGCAATTTCTCAGATCACTCAAAACATTAAAAACAACATTTATGAAGTAGTGGAAATCATTTTATTTTCTTGTTTCGAAAAGGCATTAGTGGCTCATAACTCTATTATAAATATGTAACCCACCTTGATTTCCTTGCTTAAAGACTTGCTAAAAATGTCTCTACTCTTGCTTCTCTTATCTTTCTTGATTTCCTTGATTCTTTACCAAACAATGATTTTCTTAGCTCTAATTGAAGCTTTAACCTTCCTCTTCCATTTTCCCTTCTTGCTCAACTCCAAAATCCCTCTTGAAGACTAAGAAAAATTGAAACCTAGATGATTTCCCTTCTTTTCTCTTCTTTCTCTCTTTCTTTTTTTCATGCTTTTCTCTCTTCTCTCTTTTCTCATCCACGCATCTCGCTTATTCTAGAATGCCCGACCACCAATTTTCTTTTTCTTCTTAAACAAGACCACATTTTGGTCTTGTCCTTTCAAAAATACCCCTCCTCTCCTTTGGTCTTCCCATTTTGCCCCTTCTTTCATTTACCTTATAACTCCTTTAATCTTCTTAAACACCATATTAACTCTAACTTAATTCAAATCTTTCCATCTAATTTCAAATCTCTAT
>JAOQMP010061106.1:0-10587 GCA_027563575.1 Erythroxylum pedicellare | reverse complement strand
ACATCAATATGAAGACATGTGCATGCACTCAAAAAGATGGCTCAAGGGGCTAATAATGGTTAAGTGTTTGGGCTTGTGTTTGGATTAAGGATTTTGAAATGAACGCTTCTATCATATTCACAAAATTTTTGTTCATAAATCCTTGATTAAGAATTAAAACAAGTTTAGAAAGATATGAAATTAAGCAGATACACATAAATGAAAGAATTGAGGCTCAAATGTCCTTCCAACAAGGTTAGTATCTCCATTAAGCGATCTCAAAGTTAAAAAAAAAACATATAGCACCACTTTTTAGCATACTCTTATTTACCTCTCGTTGAAAACATTGAAAATGAAATTAGCCAAAATCAACTATCATTTTAAAACATGGATGATTTTCCAAAAGCACATGTAACACTTTAAAATTTTCAAAAAAATTCAACAGAGGAGTATTAAGAATCTAATTTGGAAGAATTGTTGAATTGAGGTAATAAAAAAACATTTTGGTCGAGAAAAGATGAAGAGGCATCACCGCGGAGACCACAAGTTTGCCGCAGTGAAGTATTTTCAAGAAGAGTTTCGCCACGGCTAAACTAGTGATGGTCGTAGCAAAAGATGGTAGAAATGTGAAAAAAATGACACAAATTCACCTCATACCAAGTTAACAATCGTAAACACACAAATGACCAAAATTGATGCATGAAGAAGCTATTTTGTTGAATTAAAAAAGATAGACATTCTTCTTCCACACTTGAACATAAGATTGTCTTTAATGTTAAACAAGCAAAGATAAAGCACAAAGGGAAACTCAACACAACAAAAGGACGGCAAGAGACAGAACTAGAAGGAAAGTTTATTGAATTGAAAAACTATTAATCAAGCTAAAAACTAAGCTATTTTCCTACTAGGTTATTTCTCCCCTACACTTACTTAACAAACTAATGAACCAATATATGTCACCAGAAATCACAGGGTATAAGTAAGTAAACAAGTGAGGGAAAGAAACAACCTGACATTCATGGAGGCTTCTGGTTCTTATGATAGAGCTTCAATAGATGGCCATTCACCTTGAGTTTGGCTCCAGTCTCTTCATGTAAAAGCTTTACCATACCAAAATTGTGCACCTTAATGATTGTGTATGGCCCATCCTAACGAGTGTTGAACTTTTCGTGCTTAAAAGTGAAATGAGCCTTGAATAACAAAACTTGGTTTCCTTCCTTGAAGCTCTTCCTCTGAGAACTTTATCGTGCATGAAATTTGTTTTCTCCTTATAGAGGCGAGAATTCTCGTACGCCTTTAGCCTCAACTCCTCTAATTCTTGCAACTGCAGCTTCCCCTCCATCCTGATTTTTCTCAGACGTCTCTCAATTTCAGGGTGGAAAGGTAGAAGTTTGGTTTTCTAGGTCATGCAAGGGAAAAATTCAAATGAGAATAAAAGATAACAAAATTGACTTGCAAGCACACAAAGTCAAATAAAGAGATGAGATGTGATGGATGCAAGTGTGCATGTGTGTGAAAGTATGTAAAAAAGTATGTATGCACGAATCAAAAAGCAATCAAGAGAAATGTTCAAAACTAAGTGGGTGAAAAAAATGCTAAGTATAAAAAGTGCAGAAAGTTCAGTATCCTCATTTTCAAAATTTTGACGCTATGCAAAAAATGAAATCCTATACTATTGATAAGTACGAAGCTAAACTATCTAGAAGGTGTTTACTCTTGAGTCAAATGGTTATATGACTTTTCAAAGAAGTTCTAAATGCACTTATTTTGTTTTTGAAGTTAGTGTTCAATAAGGGCCATAAAAATTGAAAATCAAATCATCTTTCTCAAATATGTTCATTTTATGCATCAGGTTATATTTTATGGATTGAGTTAAAGGTTAAAGGACTATGAAGGAATTGAATTGTTTTATGGCTTGATGCAAGTAGATAAATACCTAACAATATGATGAACTTTGTAATTGGATGAATAATGGATAATCTTGATCGATATGAATGATTTGTTAAATCCATTCATGGATTGCTTCTTATGTAAGTTAAGAGTGATGACATTTATTTACTTAAGGATAAACAAATGCTTAATTATGGGACAATTTCATAAATGCTAATTACTTTATGTTTTTAGCATGGTTTTGAGAGTGTTTAGCTTATTTTTTGATGATTTTAATTGGATTTTGATACTTAATTGGATTTATGTTTGTTTTAGGTCTTATTATAACTCTCCAGTTAAGGAGGAATGAATTTAAGTCTAGTTGGAGGCAACATTCATAATATGGATGCAAATGTCTCCATAGTTGTCCAATTAAGGATATATTAGAGTTTATTAAAAGCTAATACAATGAAAAAACAACTTTCTTGAATGCACCAGAGACTAATTCAAGCCTACATATATATAAAAAAAGAATTTGGAAAGTAGAATTTTATAATTAACATGAGACTGGCACCAAACACGTAATGGGATAAGCATCATTTTGTTTGTGGCTTGTGGGAAGTTTTGGAGGACTCCTAAAAGCAAGGATAGTTAGAGGATGAGAGGACAACTCTAACAACCAAAATGCATTAATAATACATCAAATTAAAGTGTTTAACTTGAAAAAGGAATCAATCTTGTAGATAAAAAAGATGCCTCATCAAAATTAAATTCAAGAACTATGAGTATGTTATCTTTTGTCCTATTTCTTTATAGTTTATTATTGGACTTATTTACTTTATGATGAACTAAATTGGGATAAATGTAAGTGGATGAACCTTAGGACTTATTTTTTGAATTAACTATTTGATGAATGAAAGATTCTAGTTCTCTTTAGAATTATTCATAAGTCTATATTGTGCTAAATTGAAGTAGGGGATGTAGAAAAATTAAATTTAGATATAATTATAGAATTGGATTAACGAATGAAAAAGATCTTATATAAGGATATATCATGTCATGAATATTAATGGTTAAATGGAATACTAGAAATAAGACCACAAGACCTTTCTGAGTTAGATGAAAACCTATCATAGAAATTCACAGAGAGAGTTAATTCTTTCTTACGGAGTTTTAACCAAAAAGAGATTTTAATTAATCAACTTAAGGATAAGGGTAATATTACTCGAGAGAAAATATGGTTATAACTATGGACTTCTAACTGATTTAAGAAATTTTGGTTAATCATTGAATCAAGATAAACTTAAGCATAATAAAGGATTTAGGGCAATTTTTTTACCTATATATTGTTTATCTATTAGTTGATTTAGTCTCATTTCATTGCTTTGGTTTGATATTTCATATTACTTTTGGTTATTTTATTTTAAATAAATTACTCATTCTATTAAATTAGATAATACAAGGATAATCAGTAATTGTAGTTATAGTCCTTGTGGGATTAATATACACACTTACATAAACTATACTATAAGAGCAATAGATACACTTACCTAGGTGATTTCTTTTGGTATTATTATTATGTGTGTGTATGTGTGTACACTCCAAAGTAGGCTTAAGATTATTCCTCCTTTAGAATTAAGGGATATTCATTTTGATGTTCGCAGGGATGCCATCTCTCCTAAGCTCTTCTCCATAGCCTTTATCTTCCCAATCACCTTGATTTACAAATCTATCCATATTATCTTTTATTGGTTAGTAACTGTCATGCTAGCCATCAATCTCTCTTTATCATTTCCAAAATCATCTTGGAGAACTAACCTTTACTGCTAACTTGCATTTTTTGGTGATTCTCCACTATATAAATTGGCTATGGTAGTATCTTACTCTTCTAGTTGATCCTTATGTTGTCAAATATAATATTCATCCATTCAGGTTAATGTTGTATAGCTTATAACATGAATGCATCACCTTTCCTCACCCCTTTAACTCCATCCTAATTAGACATGTTTTAATCATTAAAAGAACATTAGTAAATACCTCACAACACTCCTTCATATGTTTCTATTGTTTAATATCTCTCACTTCACTCGTTTCATTCCAAACTTTTGGCTCTTCTTTACTGAAGTCACACGCTTGTGTTTTACAATTATTTTCCTTTTAACTCTTTATTGAACTAACCAAAACAAATCAAGAAATAAACCTTTAGTATGCAATCACTTTCAAATCTTGATGGAGGCAAGGATAAGTAAAAAACTAATAATGAAAATAAAAAAGGAATAAAGAGATTAAGTATTATTGAGGATTAGATTATGGAGTCTTTTGAGATTTGCATTTGAAAAAAAATTCTAGGATTTTAAATATGTTAGTAATATTTTCAGTAGGATTTACAATTGTTTATATAATGAAATTAGACGTCTTTAGACTAGGTTAATGATATAAATATTTTTTCCATAACAATAGTTGGTTGATATTTTTATCATATAAATGGTCTTTTTCTCTTTATTCATATAATCCAAAAAACATTAAACAAAAAAGGAAGAAAAGAAAAGAACATAAGAAATAAATAAAAAGGAAATCAATGGATGATAGAACAAGAAAGAATGTAGGAAAAAAATAAATCAAGAAGAAAGAATAAATAAAATATAGATATAATATGATTTTAAAACTAAAGCTTTAATACCAAATTAGTGCAAACCCTAAGGATGAAAACCTTGAAACCTAAGATAATTCAATTTCAATCAAGTTTAAGGAAGTTAAAATCATATTTAAAAATAGAACCTTGAACCAATAGTTATCTAAAATCACAAACCAAAGATATAAATGAATATTGGACTATTATTGTACAAAATTTAAACCAAGATTATAAGATGATTTAAAGGCTATAAATAAATAAATTAATAAGCTCAATGATAGATGGATCTTTGACTATATTTTACCACTCATATTTGATGTATTTTGCTTGATATATTTGGTACTTAATGTGCTTTAAGTGTGTTAATAGGTGCTAACTGCAATCATGGACTTAAAGGAGAAGAAGTCAGGAGAAAATGCGATGTCAAACAGAAAATCAACAATCTAAAAGGAGTACATGATAGTGCACTTTTACAATACTCGACATATTTTGATTATACACGACTATGCATAACTAGTAAATATAGGTTTTCATATAGATTCGACGTTTCGAAGGAAACTGAGAAGAGGAGGTGGCTGGCACTGTTCTAAGACATTTAGAGGTGATTCCAGAGGCAATTAGGAGCTTAAGGAGTGGAAGACGTGGGATTTTTTTCGATAAATCCATCAAAAAAAATATTAGATGTCTACATTGTTAGAATATGTGATCGAGAACAATTAGGGAGATTTAAAATTATGATTATGATGTTTTCTATTATTTTTTCATATATATGGATATGATTTCATGTTTGCCAATATATAACTAATTTTTCTGTTAGTATTTAGGCAAGATGGACCCTAGTTGAATACTTTAACATGTTTTGATTATTTTATGAATGCAATTAAATTGATTGATTGTTACAAATCAATTATCTTTTTTATGATTGTCTATTTATCTAATTTATTCTTTAATCTGATTTCATACTTAGTGATTAAGAAAACCTAGGTTAAATAGATATAAGATAATTGGAAAGAGTTGATTGCAGTCCTAGAGGTAGCTTGACATAAATCTTCTATAATAGGGTCAAACATAATAGAGGGATTCATAATACGATAATGCAATTCTATAAGTTTTAACATGAGTAATTTGGTTAGAAACCTTAGAATTAGTTATTAGTGGACTCAAGGTCAGTTATTAACATACCTTAGGAACCTCCACACTCTAACAAATCAATAACACAATTGTATGAAAAATAATCAACTAGTTAAGGGTTTAGAGGGATTCGATGCCTAGATACGAATTATTTGATATTGGTAATTAATCTAGTGTCACCAATTCTTTGCCTAATTCGTGTTGCTTGTTTAGTTTAGTTGTTTAAATTTTAGTTTCTTAAATTAAACCACAATCAATTCGTATACTAGATAATAGAATAACAGTAATTACTAGTACTCATCGTCCTCATGAGATCAACTCGTATCTTCTGGTACTATAGCTATGCCATGCACTTATGGTATTAAATATTGACTAACACACTTTATGTCAATCACTTAAAAAGTTATTTAAAGAAACCAAGAGAAAACTCTCATAATTGTATTAGTGATTAAAGATTTTTCTACTCTTAAAAAGAAACATCCCTTAAATAATAAAACACAAAATTAAAGTTTCAATTAAGCATAGTATGGGCTATGTCCAGGCCGTGCTAATTATAAAAATTTAACACTATTGGGAAATGATATAGAATATGGATCTATCTAGTGACCATTGATCTTTTTTTATCTCAAAAGAGTTGCATAAAATTCAAAACACACCTATGGTTATAAAGTATGGATCATTCATAACCTTGCATATTAGTGTATATTTAGGACACTCTTATGGATATAAACCATGGATATGTTTGTAAAGAAAAATATTGTTTGTTAGAGACTGTGTTTCATTATTGACTTGTCTAGTAAGTTACATTAGGCTGAGATCTAATCATGTTAAAGGTTGTGTTCACATTTAATTCTTTTTCTAACCTTAGCTCAAATCAAGCTAATCAGTTATTTCCCTTTGATTTATCATGATTCTACACATGTAGCCACTTCTCTCACCATTCTATTAAGTGCATCTTGAAGAAAATTCTTCCTTGTTCACTTAATTGGTCCATATGGCAAACCTAAAGGACCAAAGACAACTTGATTCTCATCAGATTCTAGCTAAACATAGTCTCAAACATAAGCATATTACAACCCATATTATACTTTAGACAAAGGAAATTAGTGAGAAAGTTAAATAAGACCTCATAACTGAGAAAATACTTACATGGAATCAAGGTTTGAAGATATAGTATCACACATGAGCATGTCAAGGCTTGTGTCATATATCAATAAAGTTATAGTATTGGATCAAGAATTCTACAGTATGGAACACGACTTAGGATATGACCATATCATAAACCATATTCACTACAAAAACTATATGATACTGTGTTTTGACATTAGTTTTTGAATTACCTGTTACTATATGTTGGGATATGGAGGCACCTCTTGTCTCCAGTCTCTCTCTGTCTCTTATTGTTTTTACTTGTCTATAACCATAGGTGGCTAAACTTTTATACTTGTTCAAAGGAAATTAAAACCTTAAGATGTATTAAACCATGAGACACTATTTTTATTATTTGATTTATAATTGGGAATTGAATATCTATGCTTACATTTTATGATTATGTCACTTAATTAATAGGATGCATACTAGTTTATTAGTTATTATTAGATATTAAATAAAAATTGTTTAATTCATTTAAACTATGAAGAAACTAGGGTTAGTAGATTATTACATTAAAATTTTTATATTTTAAGAAGGTAAATTGACTGAATTAAATTCAAATGCAGGAGCTTATGATGCTATGTTTCATCGAATTTTCTAATTCCGTAAGTTGCTACTAAACTAAATATTTAGCACATGGCTTAGGTTATTCAATATTTAGGATTAATTAGATCACATTATTTTTAATTAACTAAGAATAAACACAGGACAATAATTCCAAAGGTGAATATTTAAAGTGCAAACTGATTTATAACTATATCGACAATTGCTATATAGTTATAATAGTGAGTGTGGACTTAGACCAAAGTTTGTTTTCTATTGCCTTTTTATATTTTAATTTGAATTATTTCCTAATCATACATTTATAATTGTATTTATCATAATCAAAACTTCCCTTTTTTGTTACGTTTATAAAGCATAAATCAAGGCTAGGTACTCTTTGTGGGATTGACCCTTATTCACATAAATACACAAATTTTTAGGAGTAAAGGTTTTATTGGTTTAACACTGCGCAATTGATGCTTTGGTTGATGATTTAAGGCTTAGGCCTTAGCTTCTTGAGTCAAGCAATATAAGATAGCACTATGAATTAAAGCATGATATGTGCAGGTTTCAGCTGTTTAGGTAGTTGCTTTGAATTACCTCACCCATTTACTTGTTCCTTGGCACCTCCTTTGCTTACCTTCGACTTGGTGCATTAGCTCTCTTCGTCATAATTCCTTAAAATATGGCAATAACAAAATTTTCCAAAATAAAGGAATAATATACATTAATTAAACTATAATAAACAATCACCAAAATAATATCCTATGATTAATTAGTTCTAGATTAATAACAAAAAAACACAAAGACATCCAACAAACTACTATTTAATCTATAATTATCAAAATATAATGGTATTAGCAACCCCAAAACATTTAAATTAATCAATAATACTCCCGAATACCAATTAATCACAAAAATTCCAATTAATTCACTAAATTTACTAATTAAATTCAAATAAAACCTATCAAAATTAAAACTGCCTAAGCATCATATAGTTTAATAGTACAAAAGTCCAATAAAAATGTAAAACATACAAAACATGATTAATTGGACAGTCAAATTCATGGAAAATCATCCAACAGCGTGGACCACAAGAAAACAACCCCTAATGTTGCAGAATCCCATTTGCGACGTTTTAAAAAAGTCATATAAAATGTTGCTGAAGGTGGTGTAAGGAAAAGGTTTATGCTACGTTTTATGAAAAACGTTGCAAAAAATCCTAACATTCTGCGACATTTCGAAAAATGTCACCAAAAGGTCAGATAATTAATAACGTTTTAAGAAAACGTTGTGGATTGTAACGGTTTCAGTGACATTTTTTAAAAACGTCGCGAAAACCAGCAAGCAATCTGCGACGTTTATAAACATCACAGAATAGATTACAATCCGCGATGTTTAAGAAGAAACGTTGCAGATTGTATGTAATTTAATTTTTGTAAACATCCGAAAATAATTTTATTTTAATAAAATTTTCAATTTTAATAATTAAAATTTTCATTCATCCAAAAATAAATTTAATTTTGATAATCATTAAATTTAAATTTAAATTTTTTCTTTTTCATTTATCTGAAAATAATTTTAATTTAATAATTATTCAATTTTAAATATTATTTCTTTTTTCATTAAATCTGAAAATAATTTTCAATTTTAATCATTATTTTTTCTTTTATTTTGTTTCAATATTCTGAAAATAATTTTAATCTAATTATTATTCTAATTTAATAATTATTTTTTAAATAACAAAAATTTTAAATCTTATTTATTTAATAACTATTCAATATTATTTATAGAATTTATTTATTTAATAATTCTTCAATTTTTTGAGTATATCATTAATTTTAATAATTATTCATGTATAACAATAATTTAATACGTGCAGACAATTTATTATTTAATTACAATTCCCAAACATGTCATAATATAGTAATTAATATAAACAATATGTCATAAGTGTTTAATATATCAATATGAGCACTTATCTAATCTAAACGAATATTATGTGTAGCATATAAAAGTTCCAAGATCTTTTTTTGTTGTTCGACTTTGGTAGTTAATTTATCCTGCATTTCTTCAAATTTTTTGGTTAATTCATCGACGTTAGACTGTAACTCCTGATTAATCTTCTTCGATTCCTCTAATTTGTCTCGAAGTCTCTTTCTGACCAAAGTCTTCCTTTGTGGTCAAGGCCCCATTCTTATGCCAATAACGTAATCTGATCTAGTGCCCAAGACTTTGTCACACACTTCATCCATTGTCATTGGATGACCTTGTTCTATTGCATGTATCAATTCGTGACATATTAATTCTTGAAAAAGTATGAATTAATTACATACACAGTCTCATTTAAGAAATAATTGTAAATGAACTATATACTTATCCATTTTTCTTTGCATTCGGTAGTTGTCCATTGACTTTTACTTTCATCATAATGATTGTGATACCATTCATCCAGTCACACTTTTCTCCATCTCTATCACTCTGTTGTATAGAAATATATTACTAGTAATATTTATTATAAATTTTGAAATGTCAATCAAAGAAAATATAATTAAAAAGATAATAACTCACAATCTCATATCGTATCGCTACAAAGGCCTTGGAGCCGAAATTTGGTCAACATTTGACCTGACTCCTAGCTAATTTTTCTTTTTGACTTTTTTCCTAATCGTACACGTAACAAAATCTATTATAACATCTATAAATCACAATTCACAAATACTAAAATATAATCAATTGTAAAAAAAGTTGTGAAATTAAGTTTTTTGATCAAATAAACTAACCATTGTAGCTGATTGCTCCTAATATTCGCATAAATCCGTCCACTCTGCCAATATTAACATCCTTTCCGTGCTTGGTAAAATGCTTTTTAAAACTATATCTTTGATCTTTAGACCTTAAAGCAAGAAACTTCTTCACAACAGCATGTACTTCGTTTTCAGTCCTCATTCCCTTGACTTCCAACTTTTGCTACAAAAAATGTTAAATTATTGGTCAAAGCTTTAGGCACATGGAAAACACGTACAAATTAGATAGTTTTATAATACTTACGTCTAACTTATCAAATACAATTTCCAACTCCTCATTAGTAATTTTTTTCATTTTGTTCTTACAGGTAAGGAAGTTCAGGATGCCACACCAATCTCACTCGATAATTTGGCAAACTGTACGGAGTTGGTTGGTCGTCCTTCAGCAGGGGAGATCTCTATCTCCAATCTCTTACCTATCGCCTTATTAATCTTTGCCAATCCGTGTCCTTTTGTGACACCCCTTGTTTTTTT
>JAOQMP010061031.1:0-10591 GCA_027563575.1 Erythroxylum pedicellare | reverse complement strand
ACGAAGTTAGTTGATTTTTGAGTAGCTTTAACAACACATCAAATATGAGCATCCATGTGTATTTTGTATTAAGCGAATGATGTCATGTCTGTATGTGATTAAAGCTTTGTAGAACTCTTTACTTTTGAGGTTAATGAAATATGAGTTTGCGTATGGATGAGGTTGAGTTTAAATTAGGTATACTTGAGGAAGTTATCATTTTGAGATTGATCATTTTGATTTCGAATTGTTGTAAGATATATGTGAGATGTGATATGGAAAAAGGAAAAAGTAATAGAAATTTGTGAAGGTTGAGAATTAGCAGTAAGTAAGGAATCAAATGAGTAGAGATTAGAGAGTATGATGAAATAATATTGATAATTGAATTTTCATGAAATGGTGTTGCATTGGAGGAAGTGAATTTGAAACAACTTAGAATGGAAGTAAGGTTAGGAAAGATGGAAGGTATTTTGGTGTGATTTTTAACAACTTCGCTGAGATAGTGTTTAATGGCTAAGGAGGTAGAAGCACATGACCATACTTGTGAGTTGCCAACAGTCTTAACTGTTGTAGATATGCTTAAAGCTTACATTTTGGAGTTCATAGGACTATGAGATCAATGTATAGTTCTATTTGACTTTAAGCATCACAATCATTATCATAATGATTTCATTAGAATACTATATGAGGAGTTAGATGATAGAAAGAGTCGTTCGCTCTTGCATTGTGATGATTAAAGGCTAAGAATGGTAGAAGGCCAAAATTGATTGGAGAGGTTGTTGATAAGTGAAATCGATCATTATTATAAATTAAGTGATTCAAGAAAGATGAATGTATTAGGTGGATCCATGCCAAAGGCATGGAATACAGTGAGATAGACATTAGAGCTAAATGTACTAATATTAAAGAGATGTGAACTATGAAGCAAAGATTAAAGGTTTCTGAGAGTATCACCTTCTCAAGGTGTGTTTAGATTGAGTACAAGGTGTGCTCAGGTTAGGATGAAGAATCAACTAAGCTTGAATTGTAGTGGTCCATATGAAGTTACTAAGAACTGGGCCATTGACTTATGAGCTAGCATTACCAACAAAGATGTGTTATTGTGAGTATGTTAAGAAATATTGATATGATCTGACATAGATGTAATGCCAGCACAGGAAGTGAAATTTGTGAATAATCCGAGAAATATTAAGGAACCAACTAAGAAAGTGAATGACCAAATAAGGGATTGAAAGACGAAGTGAATATACTAACTATGGTCATTTAAAAGAATTAAGAAATATTTGAGTGATGAAGCTAAATGGGAAATGGAAGAGTGTAAGAGGTAGCATACCCCTGCCTCTTGATCAGTCAAATAAGAATTTCGAGGACAAAATTCTTTTAAGAGGGGGAGAAATGTTGGCCCCCATACTTTTTTCTTAAATTAAGCATGATTTAAATGGATTATGAGGTTTTGATGGGATAATTTTGGGAGTTAATTATTATGTTAATGTTAGTAAGATTATATGAAAAAGGTTGATTAAATTAAAGTGTCAAAGAAGTAAGAATGCTCAAGGGCATTTTTGGTAGTTCATTTAAGTTTGGAAGACTTAAGGCTATAAAGGAAGGGTATAAGTGGAAGAAGAAAAGTTGTCTTGTATAAAAAGAAGGAAGAAACGAAAATTGAAGAGAAAAGAAGAGAAGCATCATGAGAAGGAGAGAACAAGAAAAGAAGATCAAGATAGGGTTTTGGAGATCTTGGAGAGTTTGAAGATTTTAAAGCTAAACAAGTAAGTATAAACATTAACCCTTCTAGATTTGTTGGATGAAACATATTTAGTGATAATTAGAGGTGAAAATAAGGTTGAATATGTATAGAAAGTTGTTGATGATTGTATATGCAAATGTTCTCTCTTTGGGTTAATGATCAAAGATAGATTATGAATTGGTTTGTGAATGATATTGAGTTGAAATGAAGTAGAAAGGATGGTTTTTGTATAAGATGTATTAGATGTAAGATGTTAGGGGTGAGGAATCTAGAAAATTTTGGGAGAAGAATTGCATTTTTTTGAAAGTTCGTAGGTCCCCATGGTTTGTCGTGCCCAACTCTGCAGTTAGCCACGGTTAACTTTTTGGCTTGCTGCGGCGAAGTTTGTCCGGAAACAACTTGAACATGTTTTGGTATTTTACGCATAACTTTTTCTATAGTTATCCAAATGAAATGATTTTTAATTTTAAGTAAACTAAAGACATAGAGATACAAGTTGTCTGAAGAAATCAAGTCTTAATTCAGTCTATAAGAATTTAAAATTTTGGATGGAATTTGAGCATAGAATACTGTTTCAACATAAGAACTATCCAAAAATGTTAGGGGTATAACTTTGAGAGTACTAAACCAAATTGAATGATTTTAGTGTCATTAGAAACTTAAGACAATGAGCAATATGTTTCTAGAAGGAAGTATTATTAAATTTCTTCATTTACCTTATCATAATGATAGTGTAAAATTAACCCAAAAGTCTGAATTTTTGAAAGGGATTTAGGTTCAAAAGGCTTAGGAAATGCATGGGTTTTAGTGAATATGTTTCTTTGGGTTCTAAATTGGAATTCCTATTAAATGGAGTTTTTGATTATTGTTAAAGGAAATCAAGGAAGGCAAGAGGAGTAAGACGAAAGACATCCTTAAGCCAATTTCTTAAGAAAGGAATTCAGGGTGGGCACATATTTATAAAAGAGTAAATAAGCCACTAAATGTTTTCTTGGAAACAAGGAGATTTAATGATTTCAATTGTATCATAGATGTTGCATTTATTGCTTCTTGAATGGATTGTGAAATTGTTATACGTTTAATATATGAATTCTATTTATGATTTATGAAAAGACTTTGAAAATGATTCTTTTTGAAAAAAGACATGTTTATAAAATCATGTTTTTAGATATGATTTTCAAAATATCTCATGTTCACGGAAAACAAGTTTTGGAAAAATGTGCCATTTTGGACAACAAGTTTACAAGATATGAATTACATGTTATGTGGGTTTGTGGTGGTCCCCTATGTTATGTCAAGTGCACTTTAACAAAAAGCTTCTCCCTCCTGCCCGCTAGTGGCATGTAGCTCCTTCACGGACTCCCATAAGTTCACAGCTACACAAGACCATTAAGTGGGATTGATAGTATGTTCTGTCACGGCTACATAGGACCATTATGTGGAAATGTGTAGTACGTTCTATTTTGGACCTACCTAAACCATTATGATGTGCTTATGATATGTTAACAAGTTTGATGCATACATGATTTATATTATTATGAATTGGTGGAGAACTATGCATTTTATGATTCAATAAGAATTTTTCCATGACAAATAAATATTTCAATGGTTTTTGCTTATTTTCCCATTATAAACTGTTACCCACGATCTTTCAAGCTCACCCCCCTCGTTCCTCCCCATCTTTAGGTGATGAGCAAGAGATCGAGTGATCAAGAGCATAAAGGCATTTGGCAACTACAAGATAGTTAGGTTTTGTACTTAGTTGATTTTTGGGTAGCTTTAACATCATATCAAACATGAGCATCCATATGTATTTTGTATTAATCGAATGATGTCATGTCTCTATGTGATTAAAGCTTTGTAGAACTCTTTACTTTTGACTTTAATGAAATATAAGTTTGCGTATGGATGAGGTTGAGTTGAAATTAGGTATACTTAAGGAAGTTATCATTTTGAGATTTATCATTTTGATTTCGAATTGTTGTAACATATATATGAGATGTGATATGGAAAAAGGAAAAATAATAGAAATTTGTGAAAGATGAGAATTAGCGGTAAGTAAGGAATTAAATGAGTAGAATTTAGAGAGTATGATGAAATAATATTGATAGTTGAATTGTCAAGAAATGGTGTTGCATCGGAGGAAGTGAATTTGAAACAACTTAGAATGGAAGTAAGGTTAGGAAAGATGGAAGGTATTTTGGTGTGATTTTTTACAACTTCGTCGCAGCGAACTATAAAAGGTATTTCGGTGTGATTTTTAACAACTTTTCCATGATGAAGCCAAGAGTTCGTCGTGATGTATTTGACCCAAGGGGATTTTAGCTTTCAGTGGCAACTTCACCGTGGCAAAGTTCACCCGAAGGGTCGTTTAGCTTAATCCCTTTTGTTTGCTGTGGCGAAACAATAGTTCGTCGTGGCGAACCCTTTATGGCTTTTGGAGGATTTTGACAGGTACAATATGATTGGGGACATGATCATAAGGATTGGTTGTCATATATCAATTGATCAAATAGAGAAATTTTCGAGATGTTATGAGAATGAAGATGAACCAATAATGGTTAAGGAGATTTCATTAGAATACGCTCACTTTTTATGACCTCTGAGTTGGACTCTAGAAACGGGGTCCAATATCCTCTCAATTCATTTTGTGGATATTGTTAGAGATTGGACATTTGTGCCGCTATGGTGGTTGAGACGGATCAATTTGGTAAACGGTTCGAGAGATACAACAAGATAAAGATCAAGCTTCGGAATAAATTACGAATTAAGTTTTTGCTTTATTATGATTTGTGATAATCATTTTATAGAATTAAATAGATCTTGATTTTTGAGAAATCAAAGGTCATGAAAAAGTTTCGTGATTATTCCAATGCGGTCAGGATCGGATCTCAAACTAGTTTCCCAACAGGTCGTTGGCCTTTAGTAATTGAGGCCCCTGTAAGTTCACAACTATTAATCTTTTTATTATAATGAAGAAGAATTATAAAATCATTGCATTCAATTAACTATGAAATAATAGTAGTTTTCTCATTTATTTATCCATTCGATCAATATCAAGGCAGTGTCGAAAGTCCTCTGTTTATTGCAATTCTTTAATCTTTTCGATGAGTGAAGAAACACCACAATAAAATTAGATGGAGAGGTTATAATATTTAAGGAGAGAATGATTAAAATTTCTAAAAAAGAGATATTTAAATTTTGAAATTTGAAATTTGCAAACCCACATTATTTGATCCGTTGTTGAGTTCTTAATATATAGTTTTAATATTAATAAAAATATATTATTAGTAATGAACTTAATTATGGTAATATTAGTAATTCAATTATAATAGAATCAAATGATATATAAAAGATCAAGTTGAATAGAAGAATGAACCAAACAAATGAATTAATTGAGCAATTAAAGGATGAACGAAATAAGAAGAATGAAACAAATAAACGATTCAAGTGAACTTTAAGGTAAGTCAAGTTGAGAAAAATCAAACACGTCACTTATAATTTAGTCAATGTAAATTTCCTATAATCCTTAAATTCCTCATTTCAATGACTCGGGAATCAATCATCACATTATAATTTACATTAGGACATATACTTTATCATAATCATAGTGATATTAGGATAAGTTTGTAAAATTTAAAAAAAAAACACTTTTGATAATCAAAATAATATTTAAGAAACATTTGAAAAGATTTGAATTAGTACTTTTATCAAATTTGTGTGTTTAATCTTTAAAAAAGCTAGAGTTAAAGATTTCAACTTATTTTTTCATAACATCAATTATATGGAAGGTTGGCATTGATTATTGATGGAATATTTGAAGGTGGAAAAATACTTCATTTGACATGAAGTAGTTAATGCTCCAATTGATGTAATCTCAGTTACCTATTTTAGCTACTTAATAGTATTTTTCAAAAGAAGTAAAATTTTGGCATGATAAGTCTAAGTAGGGGCTAGTTATTTATTATTTATTTATGTATTTATTGTAATTTTAGTTACAATTTTTTAATATGCCAATTTTATTTATTTACTCTTTAACCTACATCACTCTTTTATTGTCACATTTTCATATGGGTCTACTAGAAACAGCCTCTCTACTATGTAGGGGTAAGGCTACGTACTATCATACCTCCTCAGACCTTGCTTCATTACGGGACTTCAAACTGGGTGTGATGATGATGATGATGAAGTCTAAGTAGGGGCTAGCTACTGATATCTGAGCTGAATAAAAATCAATTCAAACAAAAATAATAGATCGATTAGCCAATCGCTTCGTGTATCTTTTAACCTTTGAAAGTGACCATGGGTATAAAATATACCATATATACTAGATAATTGGACCTCCTACGTGGACTTAAAGCCCACAAGCATGAAGAACGGTGATAGGTTGAGCTAAATAAATAAAGCTCACTTCATACACTCATTGGGGGTGTATCAAGATGAAATATTATAAATCCATTTGTCCCTTTTTCCTTGACTCACTTTTATTATTGTTGTAATTATTTTATGATGGTATCATTTGAATTTGTTGCAACTATATATTAGTATAGTATTCATTAAATTTTAGAAAAGTATTAAAAATACATATATAATTTACCCCTCTTAAGTGCCATTTGGGGACAATTAATTGGTATCATAATGATTCTGATTCATTATATATATTTTTTCAACAAAATTCAAGCAAAGATCACTGTGACACATTTTGATTCACTCCTTAGCTAAGTAAGACAAATCATGTGAAGACCTTCATTCTTTGATAGAGATAAGTACATATATTAGAAGTTTAAGATGAAACACTCCCTTTTGTCAAAGGGATTGATTTTTGGATAACTATAGCTCTTACGTCTTAATGCATATCATTATTGTAGATAAAATGAAGATTAAGGTACCAAAGGATATAAGAGAGTGGACCAACAATGATAAGAGATTTGTACACTAAATAATAAAATAGGGCATTTTTATTTTTTGTTCTTCATCGAAATAAATTTGGTGTGTTGTTTATATGTGAAATTAGTCATGAGAAATAACATGCAATTGAAGTCACATATGAAGGAACCAATCATATAAAAGAGAATAAAGTGAATATGTTAATGTACAAATATAAGTTATTTCATATGAAAAAAAACTACTTCTAATATGTATGCTTATTTCATTTAAATGGGTAACGCTTTTAAAGGTTATGGTATGACTTATACTAATCTTAATTGGTGATAAAAATGTTTAGATCTTTACCAAAGGCTTAGATGGCAAAGGTGATGGCCACACAATAAGCAAAAGATTTCATCACCTTGCCATTAAATGAGTTCATCAAATCACTCCTTGCCTATAAGATGTGGATGAATGAATTGAATGGAGAAGAAAAATGATGATGAAGAGGCCTCCATATATGAAAATGATAAGGATGACATAAAGTTCACCACATAGAAATTCAAGAAGTTCTTAAAGTAAAAAAAAGGATAAATAATTGAAAAAAGAAAAAGAACGAAGCATTCAAACTACACAGGATGACACTAGAAGTTCCAAGAGTGAGAAATACAAAAATAAAATAGAACATTTTTGTTGTATGATTAATAATGATGAGGTCATTTTACTCTTATTCTTGTGATGATAATGATCATTAAGATGATAGATTATCATATGATGAGCTTATTAAATGTCTATAATCCATGAGTATGAAACTTATAAATTCTTATATGAGATGTGAGTATCATAATCTCATATTGGAAAGGAAAAGAGAGGTGAAAGCCTTGATAAACTCATAAAAATACCAATAATCAACTATCTAGCTAGCTATTTTCATATATGTGATTCTCTAAGCTTGAATTGAAATTATTTTAGGGCTAGTCTAGACTTAGGACATGAAAAATGGTATTGAAGTAAAATCTCTACTAGTATAATATTAGGCTAAGATGACGAGGACAAAAAGTAGGGATGACAATAGGTTCATAAGTAATAAGCAGCTCCTGATAAGCCTTTAGTATGATTCCATATTGAAAGAGGAGGGAAGATTTAAAATTTTGAATTGAGCCTTAATGAGGATATCTAGTATTTAAGAAGGAGAGATTTCAAATTTTCACATGAAAGGTGGGTATCACAATCTTATATAGAAAAGGAGAGGAGAAGTGAAAGTCATAATAATCCTATGAAAAGGACTACTGATCAACGTTGTAGTTAGCTATTTTTAAGCATATTATCCTTTTAAGATCAAATTAGAGTTATTGTTAGGTCAGTCTAGATTTAAAACATTAGTGAAAAGAAGAAAGTCCCTTTTAAGTATAAAGAGACTTAAAAACTTCTAGATGTATGCACGATTGAGAATAAGAGATTGTAATGTGAAATGTAATACATGTTGAATTCTAATAGTGAGGTTATTATCAATGATAATAAGCATAAGAATAAGGATTTTTTTTCAAAATATTATTCCTTAAATTCATTTTAAGAAAAAAATGCTTAAAACTCAAAATAGCTTTAATGATAGATATGAATTTGGTTTCACTTTTAAAAATTCACCACCTAATGCCAAGATAATTTTTCTGGGTTGATAAGCATTCACACGATTTACTTATGCCTAAATCATCATATGACTATATTTTATCTTCTAAATATATACAAAAATCATATGCTTATCTTTCATTATCTAGGCTTTAATAAAGAGGATAATTTTATGAATTTATGTATAGTTCACATTCTAAACCTAGACGATATGACATTCAAGGTAAACGTAAGAAATTTTCCATTATGGTAATTTAGTGATTTTTAAGGTAAGCATCTCATATTAAGGGAAAGCACCCTTTAAGTAAACTTCTAAGTTCCTACTTGTAGATTATTTTCAAGATTTTTAATAAGCTCATATTCTTTATTGTTACTACTCTAAGGGAGTCCTCTACCATCATGATATAAGAATTACTACCTGTGAGCCATCTTAATCAAAATTTCTTTTCTTGGTGTCTTCTCTTGAAGCTCCAAATTTGACGGTTATCATTGTTCATCTATTACATCCTTTGTTGTTATTTTTGAGTTGGACCCTTTGGCCACTCCTTTAGCTCCTTCCTCTAAAATTGATTTACATAAACGTAAAGTTACTTTTATAACTAATCAAGGTGAACCTTCTCTATTAGAGCATAATCCAAAGTGATCATAAGGATTAGAAAAGAGGTCTACTAGTGAAGTCCCCTCCTTTAACATGATGTCTTTATTTGCTTAGATTGTCAGGGGATTTAACTCTTTTAGTAAGTAATTAGTTATTAATAACTTTGCTAAATCTATCAATCTACTTATCTTTTGGATTCTTGAATGTAGGTTCCAAGCTCATAACATCAGCACCAAGCTCTTTTTCTTAAAGGGTTAAAACTTGATTAATAATGTCCATCATTCCTAAAAATGTACAATTTTAGTTTCCTAGAATCCTCTCTTTACCATGCCACATTCTTTTTCTCTTCAAGTCAAATTTTACACCTCATGGTTAACTGGAGTTAATCCGTAAAATCTTTTCTTATCTCCTTTATTTACATCTTTAATAACAATGACTTTTTCTTCCAGAAGGCTTGTAATAAAATTAGTTGTGAAGTTATAGAAGTTATTTAAGGCTTATTTATTCATAAATATATACTTATGAAATTAAACAGTAATTCTCTTTAATTCCTAAGGCTACTAATCCCTCTTCTTATAAATATTTTAGAAATATATCTTGTTAAAACACCTTAGATAAAATTATCTCTGAACTCCTTGTGGATAGGCTAAAATAAATAGTTCCTTCTCTAATTAGTGAAACAAAATTTTCTCTTATTCTAGGGAAAAGCATAAGTGATAATATATTATTAAATCAGAAGCTTATGAACGGCTATCATAGAACTTCTGAAACAATTTTTAAAAAGTATTTGACTCTATTGAATTGAATTTCTTGGCCGTTACTCTCTCCATATTTAGTTTCCCTCCTTTATGTCTTAATGGATTATTCAATATCTTACCAAAATATCTTTTTCAATTCTAATTAATATAGAGGTTCCTAATCTTTTTAAAGGAGGGAGAGGCTTCAAACAATGAGACCCTTTTTACCTTAATTATTTATGCTTGGAATGGAGGTGTTACACAACCTGATTAAAAAGTAAAATTTAAGTTATCCAGACTTCAAGTTTTGTCTCAAATGATCTAGTAACCATCTCTTTAGTCTCATCTTTATAAATAAGTTGATTTTGTTTTATCATAGGGATATCATTTTGATTAATACCCTCATCAAAGTTCATAATTATTTCTTAAAATTTAATGACATTACTATTAACTATAACTAATGCAATTTTTATCTATCAGTTGGTTGTGCTCATCTGATAAATCTAGTCTTAATCCTACTAGTTTTCAAAGAAGTTCCTTCTTTAAGTATCTTAGGTGCCTCTTATAACATTCAAATTAACATACAAAGATTTCCTACCACTTATTTTACAAATTAAAAGGTGGATAGAGTGTTAGATAACCAAACATCTCTTATATGGTAGTAAAACCTTACTTACTAAAGCTATTCTTCATAGTTTGACTTACATTTTACTTTCTCACTTTATTCTCCCTAATAGAGTGTTGGGTCTCGTTTTTGAAACCCAACTCTTGCTCAGATAACATATGTTGGGTCCCGTTTTTGAAACCCAACTCATGCTCAGATAACATAAATGTTGGACACCGTTTCTGTAACCTAACTCTTACGAAATCATAATCACTGAACTTATTTCACTGAAGTTTCCTTAACCATCATCAAATCCTCTTCTTGCTTTGATACCATAACTATGTTGGACCCCGATTCTGGAGCCCAACATTCCTTATCATAAGACGTGTGCTTGTGCTTGTTACCATGCAAGGTTATTCCCATTTAACCCTCAT
>JAOQMP010060973.1:0-10594 GCA_027563575.1 Erythroxylum pedicellare | reverse complement strand
CATTTAATTCAACCACCATGGCCATATCCATCCAATGGACTTCAGTTTTACACACTTAAAATCTTATATGTTGGAAATCTCTAAGATTTCACATATCGATGGACTCTAAGTTCATGTAAAGGCATATAACATTATAAATCATTAACATATATACCCAAAGGACTTAAATAGATCTTTGAACTCATTTGCAACCATGTATGTATTAGTATACAGTAGCATCCCTAAGTATAGCACAATACAAAATGCTTAGAGAGTTCGACGTTACATTTGGTCTCAATTCCTTTGATAATGATCATAGAATCTTTATTACGAGTTCATCATTGGGATATATATTTCCCAAGTTCTTTAAGGACATGATGATGTTGTTGAATCATCCGGAGAATTCATTTATGGTTTGTCCTTATTTCATGCTAATAGTTTTATATTGATATACTAAAAGGTTTATTCTATGTTTCTTTACCCCATTCGTTCCTTCAAAGATAACTTGTAGTTTATCCCGCACCTCCTTTGTTATAGAGTAGTAAGATATCTTCTCATATTCTTCTAAAGATAGTGCACAGATCATAAGATATTTTGCTTTAGCGTTTAGCTAAGCATTTCTTATGTCAGCATTAAACCACACTTCTACATTTTCTATATCCGAAAGTGTAGCTCCAACTTTGATGTTTTGTCAGACTTTAATATCTACAGATTGAAGATAGATTGTCATTCTCTCTTTCCAGTATGAGTAGTTGTTTCCATTGAAGTAAGGAGGCTTTGAGATGGATTAACTTGTAAGGCTTCTCAAATTGTTTACCATAATTTATTACGTGCTGTAAAACATAAGAAATGTGAAACCTTGCTCCGATACCAAATGATAAACCAGACACATGCAACAGGGGGTGAATTATGTAAAAAAAAAATTTCAAGGTACTTTCAAATTGATAATATCCTACTAAACAAAAGTAAGTCTAAAAAAAGGAAGGTCCTATCAACTTTCAAAAGGATCCTATTTATGTTTAAAACAGTCCTGTTAATAGAAAGGAGCCTGCTAGCACTCAAAAGAAAAGGAGCCTACTAGCGATTTAAAAACAAAAGGAGCTTGTAAATCAATAGGAGCCTTTTAACGCTTAAAAATGAAAGGAACCTCTTGTGATAGAAAAACAGAAGGAGCCTATTGTAAAGCCGAAGGAGCCTCTTGAAAACACAAACTTATACTACAAAAATTTAAAGGTTAGGAAGAGATAAAGAATGACACAATTAATTTATACTAGTTTGGCTTATAACGAAGCCTACGTCCAGTTCTCAAGTATTCAACTTGAGTATTTGACTAGAAAATCTAAGCAGTAAATTTTTAGAAGCCTCTCCAAGCTTACAAGTACATATTTTTCAAGATTCTTCAACCTTCCACAATTGTAATGTTTTATAGAATTTTTACAAGCTTTCAACAAGAAATATGTAAAGGACTTAACAATCTTTCTCAATAGAGTGATTTCACTTTCTAGGACACAAAGAATTTGATAAGACTTTCAACAATATTGATGTCATTAGGATATTTTGCAAGTCTCGTGTTTTTTTGCAAATGTAGTAGCTCTTCCATAAGTAGATATTTTCCTAAACTAGTCGTTGCTTAATCTACGATATCTTTCCTACTGAAATCTTCGATATTCAGATGTTAAGAAGAACATTTTGTCAAGGCTTCTATAGCTGATTGTTCGAATACGTAAAAAATTCTTAATATTATGAAACTATTTCTTAATAGGCAAGTTCATAAAGAAGGTCCCTACAAGAAAGAAAGCAATTATCCTATAATTTTATTTCCTTTTAGGAATTATACCTTTGTCTACATAAGGAAATAAATCTAGTTTGAATTTTGAAATATTATAAAGTTATTAACAAAATCGTTAAACATAATCCTTAAGCTAACATCATTATCAAACTTATTTGACTTGTCACATTCATATTATCTTTAACTCTATTAACAAAAGACATTTAGATCAATAAAATTTGAAAAGTAAAATGGCTGAAGTAAAAAGAATTTGAATAAAAAGATTCAATTAAAAAATCTAACATGATAAAAGGATCAACTATATAATTTGGAGTTAAACTACATAGAACAAAAATACATAAAAAGAAGTAATTACATATAGTTCATATTGTGTTCAGCATAAACATTACACTTACGAGCTAAAATCTTAGACCATCAAAATGTTGATATTTAAGGATAAGTAACTTGTTTGAACAGATTATTAATCAATATACATAGAAAAACAAAAGAATAAAAATTAAATAAAGTGTCTATAAAAAATTATTATGTATATTATCTAAATAACTTGAAAATAATATGGCTTTGACCGGAACTAAATGATATCATAGTTTTTCTTATAAAAAAATAAATGAATGTATTGATAAAAATCATGGGCAAAGCCTTACAATGTTTGTTCTAATTGTATTTCCCTAACGATTGCCACCTTACAATACAATTCTAATTCCAGGATTAAGGAAATAAAGGCTCTAACGTCAATAACAATGCCATTTTTAGTCTTATATCAGTAAACCAGCCCAAAAGGACACTTTGCTGAAGGTAGTCAGATCTGAAATAGACACGTGGACCTCACTGTTCATCCTCACCAGTAGCTTCAAGTTCCTGGAGACACCGTCTTGCATGTTGGAATACTAGAGAAAACTCATGACTTTTCCATCTCCTTTTCCCACCTTTCATCCTGAAATTCCTTCTGCATGTTCCATTAATGCATTTCTTCTTATTTCTAGCTTTGTGTTTCAGGTGGGACTCGGGTACTGCCGTGTCCTAGGACCTGTGAAGAGGCTCTTCCCCCAGGTAAGTATATCCAGCCTTTAATTCTGCTGCTTCGTTACTATAGGGGCTATATTTCCACTTGCGGAAGGTTGTAATGCATGTTTCTTTGTTTGGGAAATCAAATTCTCCACGTCCCTTAATCTCCACAATCTTGCCACAATCTTGCCATTTGTTGACTGCATTCCTCTGCTTTGATCTTTAATGCTATCTGTTCTTTCACCCATCCCAGAATGTCACTCCTTATCTACTGTCTGGTAATCTTGACATTTTTGCAACACTACAATAGAAGAGACTATTAGTGATGAAAAATTTGTAGCTAAAAGTAACAAAATTGTCACTAAAATAGTCATTAACGACAATTTACATTCATCGCCGGAAACGTCCCCAAATCCTTATAACAGAAAATTATAGACAACACTTTTCTATAATTGTCGCCAACACTTTTCGCTATGCTTTATTTTTTTAGCAAAAAATATAGGCAACATTTTATGATATTGTTGCTATGCATAGTTTTCGTAGCTAAAGATTATTAACTACGTTTGTGGAAACATAGCTAAAGTTTTTTGGTTCTAGAAATGTTACTAGTTAGTTTTAGATATGCTTTCGTAAACGTAGCAAACATTTTTCGCTATGTTTTTGAAAACATAGCGAAGAAGTTTTAGCTACATTTTTTAAAACGTAGCAAAAATTTTTTAGCCACATTTATTAAAATTTAAAACCAAATTTTAAATATAAAATTTAACTAAATGTTATATCATGTTAATTATATTTATTTGTGACATTTTTAATCCATATTATCATATTATAATATTTAAAATTTTATGTTGTTTACTTATTATTCAAAAATATAATACAAAAATAATTAAAAATTAGAAGCATTGTATATAAAAAGATGATGTACAAGATTTTAATTACAATTTCAAAAATATTTATAAACAAAATAAAAATACAAACATTAGTTTAATCAGTTAGACCTATCTTCACCTTTACAACTTATATAATTCGGGCCAAATAATTTTCTTAGACACTTTTCATGCTTGGCCAACTTTTTTTTAAGGAACTTGTTTTTTTCTTTAAGATGTTGAACGCATGCTGGTCTTGATAAGGATGAAGCAGCTGACTTAAGGCCAAACTCAAGTCCTTTGATGTACCCAGATTGTGTACCAAGTACCTTATTGCGAATGTGATCTACAGACGTTGATGTTTGCAACAACTCCTACATTTTATTCTAAAATTTTAAAAACAAAATCAATATTTAATTTGAATATTATTGGTTAGTACTGCATAAATAAATAAACTTAAAATTTAAACAAAGTTTTATATAAATAAATAAACTTAAAATTTAAACAAATTTTTATACTTACATAGACTGTGCTTCTTTAGATGTCTACATTTTACCTTCCTTATATTGTGTCAGTTTGTAGATTGTGATCCTATCACACTCTTCTCCATATAGTAGTTCCTTTTAACTTTACTTTAGGAAAAAAATACAAAACATAATAAATAATATTGTGTTTACTGATATGATTATAACTTGTAATCAAAGAACTTACATATTCATTTCGCAGGATAACAAATGATTCCTTAGTTGTAAGTAGATTTCATTGTTCCTCTGTTCACCTTGGCTTACTCACACCTTTTCTAAATAAAGAAAAGAACTAGTTACTAAATTGTGTAACAAGAATAATGAAGGAAAATGTAAAGAGAAACAAACAAACTTAAACATTGAGAGAGGTCAAATAATCACACAAATTGTTTCAATTTTCTAGAGACATCAGTTTAAGAACATATCTCCTTGTCTTCTCATCTAAAAGAAAATATTTTTAATATTGATGCAGTTGATAACGAGAATCCCTAGTCCTTTGTTTCAACAATGAAGTCACACAGTTTGAAACATATGGGTTGTCAATATTGATGATAATCAGCTTCATCTATGAACACAAATAAAGGTGAAATCAATCTTTAAATAAGTAAAACAATATTGCACATAATTAAATAAATTGAAAATTTACTAAAATTTTGTCTAAAGCATTTTCTAGCAAGTTGTCCTCCTTTAATTGTTTGGCATGCTTCAGGTAAGACAATTCAATCCTGACAATTACCCCCAATGCACTACACAATTTTGGTGATTAAATCTTATCTATAGGACTACCTTGCAATGTATTAATATATACAAATAACCTATTGTTCGTTGCAACTCACAACCTTTACTTATACCTCTATCTCTTTTTTTGACGTTAATATTGGAACCTGACAATAAATGAATAATGATAGGAAAATACACATTAAACATGTAAATATATATTTGAACATAAGTCTATTTGTAGGCGTTATTGATTAATAGACCTGCAGATCCTTTGTACCAGTTAAGACAAATGGAGGTTGTTACTGACTTATTTCATTGGTAGATAAAGTTGATTGTTTTTATTGGTTAGGATTTGATTGATTTGGTTTTTGTAGGGGAGGAACAATTTTTATACTTGCCACCTTCTTTCCTTTGTTTCTACTTGGAACTATTATATTGGATATCTATAACTAAAATATTGACAGTCCACATTAAAATAACTCAAAACATCAACAATACGCATAAACATAAGTAAAAAGTCAACAATCCACGTTAACATAACTCAAATATCAACAATATGCATAAATATAACTTAATCAAAATTTTGGGGTTATTGCTAGGAAACTGTTTTAGTTTCTTAGTTTCTTTACATTTTTTTACAATTTACTGCTAATCTCTTGTCTTGTATGATTAGTTCTCGTCAATAGGTGCATTGCAATATGATTCAAAAATTAGAAGACAATGCACTATTTAAGGATAGAGACTAAGGAAGAAAAAGGTCATTATCCTTTAGAAGTGAAAGTTAAGATGGATCTAACAATATATGAAGATTCTAATTTCGAAGAAGTTGAAGAAAGATGGAAATCCTAATACTAGACTGTTGATAAGTTTGAATCAATAACCCTTATACATAAGATTTCTAGATGTTGAGGAAGAATTTGAATTAAATTTTGGTTTGATTCACTTATTCCCTATTTTTTATGGTTTTATATTTGAAGATCCACATAAAGATTTGAAAGAATTCATATTGTTTGCTTTGGAATGAAGCCACAAGGAGTGACAGGTGAACAAATTAATCTCAAAGCCTTTCTACTCATTGAAAGATAAGGAAGAGAATTGTTTATATTATTTCCCATCTACCTCAATAATAACATAGAATGAAGTGAAAAGGTTATTCTTGGTTAATCTTTCCTATATCACAAGCAATACATATCAAAAAGGAGATATATGGGATAAGGCAATTCTTTCGAGAAACATTGTATGAATATTGGAAGAGGTTTAAGGAGTTATGTGGTAACTTTCCATTTATCATATTCTTAACCAACTTTTACTTCAATATTTTTATGAAAGGCTATTTCCAATAGATAGGAGTATGATAGATGCAGCTAGTGAAGGAGTTTTGGTCAACAAAACACTAGAAGCAACTAGACAATTGATTTCAAACATGGCCAAAAATTCTTAAAAGGAAATTTCGAATTTAACTGCTCTAGTTTGTATAGCTGTAGGTGAACTAAAATCGATATGAGTGGGTTGAATATGCTTATTGCTTGGGCATCCTATAAATATGTGTCCTAAATTACAATAAGACTCCTTTTAAGAAGCTAACAGGTAGGAGGATTTCCTAGTCAACCTCAACAGCAATATGAAACTTATTCCAATCATTATAATATGGAGTGCAGATATTACCTGAATTTATCTATGTAAGTCAAAGAGCACAAAAAAGACACCAACATCACAATTTCAATAAATAACCTCAAGTACCTACACATGCTCAATCTCAATATTTAAATTTATATATGTCTTTGGATGAAAATTTTAAGGCAGTTGCTATTAATACTCAATAATTTCAATAAGAAATAAGAACAAGTCTTGAGAACTTAGGAAAACAAATCATTCAATTAGGCACCTCTATTAATAAATTGGAATAACAAGCATTAAGAACATTACCTTCACAAACTATGGTTCCTAAAGAGAATGCAAGTGTAATGATATTGGGAAGTGGGAAGAAAAATCAACTCAAATCTTCCTGGAGATAGAAAAGTTGGTTAAGTCGAAAGAAGAGGAATATGAAAGATAGATATTAGAAACCTTAAAAAAGGTGGAAATAAACATACCACTTTTAGAAGTCACCAAGAAAATTCCAAATTATGCAAAGTTCTTGAAAGAAATATACACAATTAAAGGAAGTTGAAGGATAAGAAGCGAATAATTTTGAGTAAGAATATATTAGCTATGATAAATAGAAAATTTATAAAAAAAATGAAAGATCTAAGTAAAGGAGAGTCAACACCTATAATCATCTAAAAAAGGATGAATAGAAGACAAGAAGAAAGATGGCAGAAGACAATGGTAACTTTGTTTAAAAAGTATAGAGTGCATCATCGAGTAGCCATAATATACCACCCACAAATGAATAGACAAGCATAACAACTACAATGTAGTTCATCATTATGTACTAATTGTATTTGTAACTAGCAGGCATCAACTACTCCTTTTGTTTCTAATTATTAGTAGTGTGAGCTCCAGTATGATTAATTTACTTATACATTATTATACATTATTATAAGTACCCTTTCTATAAAAGAATGGACAAGCAGAAGTATCAAAAAAAGAAGTGAAATCTATCTTAGAAAAGATAATAAATATCAAAAGAAAAGATTGGAGTTTGCATTTAGATGATGCTTTTTGGGCATACCGTATAACCTATAAAACATCAATAGTAATGTCTCCTTATCGATTAATTTTTGATAAAGCTTGTAATTTACTAGTGGAAAATGAATACAAAGCTTATTGGGTAGTGCAATGTTGCAACATGGATCTGGTAAAAGCTAGAGAAGCAAGGAAATTGCAATTGCAATAGTTAAAGGAGCTAAGCTTGGATGCTTAAGAAAATTCAAGAATTTACAAAGAGAAAACTAGAATTTTTCATGATAATTTGATCTTGAGGAAGCAATTTGAGGTGGGAAAGAAAGTGTTATTACATAATTAGCGATTAAAGCTTATGTCAGGTAATTTATGTTCTAGAGCATTTAATCCTTTTTTCGTCACTAATGTATTTCCTTATAGTGTAGTGGAAATAAAGAGTTAAGTTGCTGGAAAAATCTTTAAAGTGAATGGACATAAATTGAAACCATTTTAAGAGGACATGCCTGTTTCAGAAGTGATGAATATTGATTTAGCACTTCTCCAGTACATAGAATATCAAGAAAAAAGTCCCGTTGAACATAATAACATTAAATAATTGCTCTCTTCTGGAGGCAACCCAAAGATGATTTTTTTGTTAGTTATGTTTTCATCATTTATAGTTTTTATTAGCTTGTCTTTATCGTACTTATAAGACATATAAAAGGCATCAATAGGATAGTGGAAAGAACTAATTCTATGGCAAATCTAACTAGTAAAATCAATCTAAGACTCTACCTAACACTAGTACCAATCGAAAGTACATTCATATAACCAAAGGATGAGATTGATTGATAAACAAAAGAGACAATTCTATTATATGTCACATAACACCCCATGTCCACCTAACAACGTAGTACATTTTGTTTTAGATTCCTAAAGTTTAGGGAGTCTTCTACTCCATACTTTATTTTATGTTGATTCTTTTTATGAATGTGAGCATGTTATGTATATATTGAGGACAATGTATGATTTAAGTCAGGAGAGAGTTATGATAGAATAAATCTTTATCTTTCTTAAAAAATATGTGATTTATTCTAGAAATTATAAATATTATGATTCTTATATTAATTATTCCTTGTTCGAGTCTTAAATTTTTTATGATTGTTGTATGAAAATAATCCCCAAGTTAGGATACATTTTTTGTTTGATATTTAATGCATAAGAGAGACAAGCATAATTAATACTTTTCAATAAATTATTAAAGTATCTCGCCAGTTTTGTTGAATGAAAATGTGTAAGATTTGATACCAATGTAATTAATGCCTTTCAATAAATTACTTAAAGTATCTCATTGATTTTATTGAATGAAAATATGTAAGATTTGATACATTTTTATACCAATGTAAGTTTTTGAGCCTAAAACAATTTGTCACATTTGTCATCATACATTTTCTTTATTTTGTGTTGTCAAACATGACCTTTTTATGCTAGAACTTGCTTTTGAATACATTTGGAGACTATATTATTGGTGAATTTATGCATAAAGATGATAAAGGCATTTAAGATAACCATTTTTTAACCTAAAAAAAGGGTCACTTTTGACCATAAATTTTGCACTAATTTACAAATTTGACCTAAACATTTTGAAGTGAAAAATTTGTTGACTCAAACATTCAAAGTGAACAATTCAAACCTTACTATTTTAAAAACGTTAAATTGTAACCCTACTCTGACAGAAACTTTAAACTCCTTCATTAGGTATCAGGTCAGTATAGACCTAATATTTTTTTAAAAATGTTTTTATTGTTTTCGTTGCACGACATTGTTAATGTGACAAAGTGAGACCCACTTTTTAAAAAATATATTAAAATTTTAATTTATTTATAAATGTGTGACTCATTTTTTTATTTTATTTTATTTATTATTCTCTCTCTCCTTTTCTCTCCCTCTCACATAGACACACGCAACTAAAGTTTCCTTATTTTATCCAGTTTGCAGGTTTGAAGATCATGATTGGAGAAGGCTCCACAGTATTTCTTCTTCTAACTCCCTGAACTCCAATAAGCATACTTATGATCTGCTTAGTAATGGAAAAAGAGGTGACGGTTTTAGTATGTGATCTTTTTCCTTTTCTCCAGAGGAATTTTCCTCTACAGCATCCTTCAGTTGAAATAAAGTTAAAAACCTGTGGGTAACAAGAAGATAAGAGCAGAATATTTTTCGTTGTAATGAGATGTAATCTTTTGTTAATTCACCTAAGTTCATCTCAAATCGTATTGGCCCAAACAAATAAAAGAGTCCGATGATTTTGGAAGATTAAACAAAGTAGATACATGTATTTTCAGATATTCTAATGCCTTAGCTTTTTGGAGAAATTCGGGATGTTTCTGAAGCAAAACTACAGCCCACATGACGATATGACCAGAAGATTCATGGCCTGCATTTAAGTACATCAACAGAACATCAATGATTTCCTCATCACCCAGTTTTCTACCATTTCCATCTTGAACACACATTAGAGCATCCATCATGTCTTTCTTCTGTTTTGGAATGGCATCCTTCCTCTGACCTCTTCGTTCATTCACTACAGATTGCAATATGGCCACAAGTCTTTTGTGAGCCTGAGAAATCCATTTTGACCCCAAATTAAAAAGAAGACACTAGCGAATTAAGTTACTTTCTTTTTCGCATATATGCAAAAAGAGTTCTATCAGTTTGATTTTTAGCTATGAATTGAGCCGTTTCTGTTCTATACGTGATCGTTGACAGAAATTTAGTGTAGGTATAGGTGTAAAAGAAGTATTTACCCAGAGTGCTTTATGATAAGCAAATCCTGGAATATTGATTGTCATGGCTCGGACTCCATGATTGAGTGTGGTATATTTCCTCTCTAAAGCCTCTATAACTGACTCACTCTCAGCGCTAAGGAAAATATGCATAATAATCTTGAAAGTAAGTTTTCTAAGATGGGCACCAAATTTTATGGCAATGCTGTAAAGAAAAATCTGCGAACCCGGCACTCCGTCACCTGTGTTGGACCAATGGTGGTTGACAAATTAAATCCCACTTATGTTTTGATAATAATAAAATGTATAGAATTGGTTAAG
>JAOQMP010060916.1:0-10597 GCA_027563575.1 Erythroxylum pedicellare | reverse complement strand
ATTCCATTAATTTTGAATAATAATTTCAACACATTAAAGAGAATTAAATACAAAATAAGCACAAATTGATAACTTAACAGGCACATGGCTAGAGAGTGCCCACAGTATGCAAGACGACAAGGAACTCAGATGCAAGCGTCAAAAAGGGATGAGACTGTGAGACATAAGATTGCAACTGAAGTGGGCAGTTCTGATGCAGCTAAGAAAGTGAATCCTTTAAGAAGGTCGAGGGGGCAAGCACTAGCTAGATTATTTGCAATAACACGGGAGGGCACAAAGACAGCTTTAAAAGTTACGATTGGTACGGTTAAATCCTTTGATGATGATGCTATTGTTTTGATTGATTCGGGTTTTACCCATTCATTTATTTCATCAAGTAGAACTGTGCATGGTACAAATTCGAGCCCATTGGATACTCCTTTAATGGTTAGTACTCCAATCGGCCAACATATTATTATTAGTCAAGTTTATAGAGATTGTGAAATATATATTAGCGGAGGAAAATTAA
Organism: Erythroxylum pedicellare; assembly: GCA_027563575.1. NCBI lineage: Eukaryota > Viridiplantae > Streptophyta > Magnoliopsida > Malpighiales > Erythroxylaceae > Erythroxylum > Erythroxylum pedicellare. The sequence goes on along the minus strand of JAOQMP010060916.1, from coordinate 10,089 downwards.
TGGTGGATTTAATGTTATTAAGGATGGGAGGATTAGATGTGATTTTAGGCATGGATACGTTAGAAAATTATAATGCCATTTTAGATTACAAACAGAAGATAGTAGGATTTGAGTTAGAAAGAGGTAGAAAGGTGGTGTTTATGAGAGGTAAAAAAGGGAGAACACTTAGAATTATTTAAGCTCTGACAGTAGAGAGAATGATAAGGAGATGCTGTGAAGCACTCTTGGAATATGTGGTAGACATGAAGTTAGATGGAGGAAACTTAGAAGAAATAACTGTGGTCATGGAATTCCCGGATGTCTTTCTAGAGGAATTACTAGGATTATTATCACTTAGAAAAATTGAATTTCCCATCAAGCTTCTTCTAGGTATTGCACCGATCTCAATTCTGCCTTACCGGATGGATCCGGCACAACTGAAGGAACTTAAAGAATAGTTAGAAGAGTTATTGGAGAAAGGTTATATTAGGCCTAGCTCTTCACCTTGGGGAGCTCCGGTTCTTTTTGTGAGGAAGAAAGATGGATTACTGAGAATGTGTGTGGATTATCGGAAGCTTAACCATATCATTTTCAAGAATAAATATCCGCTTCTAAGTATAGAAATTTTTTGATTAATTGCAAGGGGAGAAAGTCTTCTCTAAGATAGATTTCAGATTAGGTTATCACTAGTTGAGAATAAAGGAGTCTGATGTATTAAAGACTGCTTTTAGTACACAATATAGGTATTTTGAGTTCTTAGTTATGCTTTTTGGATTAACAAATGCGCCTGTAGCCTTCATGGACTTAATGAATAGAGTCTTCATGCCTTTCTTAGACCAATTTATCATTGTTTTTATTGATAATATATTGGTTTATTACAAGAGTGATAAGGAGCATGAGGAAAATTTACAGATTGCTCTGGAGGCATTGAGGAAGAATGAATTGTATGTCAAATTCGATAAATGTGATTTTTGGCTAAGGGAAGTGGTGTTTCTTAGATATGTAATTTCATAAAAAGAAGTACATGTAGATCCGAGGAAAATAAAAGCTATGGTTAAATAGGAAGCACCTAAGAACATAGCAGAAGTGAGGAGTTTCTTGAATTTAGCTTGTTACTACAGAAGATTTGTAGAGGGCTTTTTCATGATAGCGGCCCCACTTGCTAAATTGATAAGAATTAGAAGTTTGTGTGGACAGAGGAGTACTGGAATAGTTTTGAGAAATTGAAGAATATACTCACAATTGCACCGATTTTGACTATGATGGTTATATAGTATATAATGATTCCTAAAAAAAGGGATTGAGCAGTGTGTTGATGCAAGGAGATAAAGTGATTGCCTATGCTTCTAAGCAATTAAAATCGTATGAGATGAATTATCCTATGCATGACTTAGAGTTAGCTACCATAATTTTTATGTTGAAAATTTGGAGACATTATCTATATGGAGTTCAAACAAGGATTTTTATAGACCACAAAAGTCTTAAGTATTTGATGAGCTAAAAAGAGTTGAATCTAAGGCAAAGAAGATGGTTAAAACTACTGAAAGATTATGACTTGATGATAGATTACCACTTAGAGAAAGATAGTGTAGTAGCGGATGCACTGAGTAAAAAATCTAGTATGGCATATGTGGAGACAGTATATCTTACTTTGTTGAAGGAATTAGCCAAACTTAAAGTGAAATTAAGGCAAGCCAAATCTGGTTGTATATTGGCTAATTTTAGAATAAGACAAGTGTTGAATAAGAAAATTAAGGAATTGCAGGAACAAGATGAGTACTTGAGCAAGCTCAGAGAAGAGATTAAAAATGGTAAGCCTTCTGATATAGAGATAAGAGAAGATGGATTGATGGTGGTAGGTAGCCAACTATGTATTCCAGATATGTTACAATTGAAGGATGAAATTTTTGATGAGGCATACAATGCTCCCTATGCAATGCACCTGGAGAGTGCGAAAATGTATAGAGATTTGAAAGAGTACTTTTGGTGGAGAGGAATGAAGAAAGATATTGTAGAATATGCTAAAAAAATGCTTAGTATGCCAGCTAGTTAAAGAAAAACATCAAGTACCTATTGGTAAGCTTAAACCTTTGTCAATTCTTGAATGGAAGTTGCAGAAGATTATGATGGATTTCTTGATGGGATTGCTAAGAACCAGTAGGAAGCATGATGCAATATGGGTGATTGTCAATAGGCTAACTAAGTCAGGACATTTCTTACCAATTAGACAAGTAGATTCTTTGAATGCTTTGGCCAAGAAATACATAGATGAAATAATCAGACTTTATAGGATTCCAAGTTCTATAGTCTCGGATAGAGATCCTAGGTTCACCTCTAGATTCTGGGAAAGTTTACAAGAAGTTTTGGGAACTAAGTTGCATTTTAATACAGCTTTCCATCCGCAGATTGATGGTCAATCAGAGAGGACAATACGAACATTAGAGGCAATGTTAAGAGCTTGTGTTATGGATTTAAAAGGTTCATGGGATGATCATCTACCTTTAATTGAGTTCGCTTATAATAATTCCTACCATTTAGGAATTCAAATGGCACGTTATGAAGCTTTGTATGGTAGGAGGTGTAGAACTCCTATTTGTTGGGATAAGGATGGTGAAAGGAGACTTTTAAGACCTGAATTGGTACAGTTGACAAGATTAAATTGGTGAAGTAGAGGCTCAAAGCAGCTCAAGACAGAATGAAGAGCTATACGGATGCACATAGAAGGGAAATGGAATTTAAAGTTAGAGACAAAGTGTTTCTTAGAGCCTCTCTATAGAAAAGATTCTTGAGATTTGGTAAGAAGGGCAAGTTTACTCCAAGATATATAGGTCCTTATGAGATCATTGAGAAGATTGGGCCTTTAGCCTATAAGTTAGCTTTGCCACCAGAGTTATTTAAGATTCACAATATCTTCCATATATCAATGTTGAGGAAATATCGATCAGATCCTTCGCACATAGTACAACCGTCAGAGGTTCAATTAAGGGAGGATTTGACTTATGAGGGGCAACTAGTAGAGATCCTAGATTCGAAGGAAAAGGTCTTGAGAAACAAGACTGTGAAGCTGGTTAAAGTCTTATGGAAGAACCATACAAGAGAGGAGGCAACATGGGAGCCTTTGGAAGCAATGAAGGTGAAGTATCCACACCTCATATTAGACTCAGGTAAGAATTTCGAGGATGAAATTCTTTAAGGGGAGAAGAATTAATGGAGCCCAATTTATTATTATTATTATTATTTATTCATTTATTTATTTATTGCTTTATTTTATTTATTTTTAGAATTGAGTCCTTAATTTAGTTAGCATAAGTAGCAATTAGAAATTAGAATGGAAATGTTAGAATTAAATTGGAGTATAGTATGGTATTAATGGACTATGGTGTAAATAGGCATTAGGATAAATGAGGAGGGGTATAATTGGAAGATCAAGACCAAAATGTGGTCTTGAATAAATAAGAAAGAAGAAAAAGAAGAGAAGTGTGTGTGAGTGTGAGAAGAAGAGAGAAAACGTGAAAGAAGAGAGGAGAAGAGAAGAAAATCGTGGAAGTTAGGGAAGAAGAGATAAAAACGTGGAAGGAAGAGTATTTGGCTAAGCTAAGGTAGTCTTCTTCATCTTTTCTTCTTGATTTGTTAGAAAAACTAAAGGAGTTAGGAAGAGAATGGGATTTTGTGTTGGGAATAAAGATAGAAAGAAGAACCCATTTTGATCTTTCATGGATTTTAACTAAGTTTTGGTTTTTCTAACCTAGATAAACTATGGGTAGCTTAAGTTTAAGCTTAATTTTACCATTTTTGATTGTTAAAGTTTTATGAATTTTCATTGAATATTGTTTTTAATGGAAACTTGGTTTAATTGAAGGGAATCAAGGAAACCTTACACAAGAGCAAGAGGAAAGGCAATCTTGAGTTTATATTTTTAAGCAAAATTAGTTGGGTAATGTGTTTATAGTTGTTGTGTGAATGGGCAATTGTTTACTTGTAAGTGTATATGTTTAATTGTTTGCAATGGAATTATTGTGAATGTGGAATATACATTATGATTATTACCATATTATGTCATAAATGATGTTATGACATTTTGCATAAGCAAAAGAGGAAATAGCTTGAAAAGCATGAAAATGTGAATATGTGATTAATTGAATTGAGCATGAATATTTAAATAGCTTGAAAAGCATGAAAATGTGAATATGTGATTAATTGAATTGAGAATGAATATTTGCCTGTGTTTGGGCAAGAGAGAAACCATTTCATTAGTCACGTGCACGTTAACGTAAATCCTTATCCCGACTGCCTGCTTGTGGCATATGAGATCCTAAGAACGGACTCATTTTGTTCATAATGTAAACTTCGGTTTCTTCATTTCAATCCATGAAACTCTCAAGCCATTTGTTTGTGCATTTCATTTGATTTGTCAAGTATGATGCATTTGAGTGGTATGTTTGATAGTTAAGTGTAATCATTATGTGTTATGCGTTAAGTTCCTTAATTATGAGTTTTTGAGCTAGAATCGTGGGTGATTGACGTGCTAGAATAAGACGAGATATAGATGAATAAATATATATGTATATATATATGCTTGATTATGTGGCTCATTACCGATAGCTATAAATATATTAGTCACTGAGCTTTGTAGTTGAACTCATTATTTTCCACTTCTCAGGTGCAGAACGAGAAGTTTAGCTATCCTTGCAAGGCACTTGGAAACTCCGAGAAAGCTACATTTAGTAATTAAGTTAGTTTAATTACTTTTGGGTAGCTTTAAAAGCATATCAAACATGAGCGTCCAATTATATTTTTGGTATTAAGTTAATGATATATTCGTTGATATGTAATTAAAGGTTTGTTCAAACCCTATTTTGTTTTAGTAATGAGAATTGAAGAAGTTCCTTTGTGTATGTGTATGTTTATGTTTATCTTATGGTTGAGTTGTGATGGTTGTGAAAATGATATATGTATGTGTGTAGAATTTTGTGTTAAATGTTGGGCTTTTGGGTTGCAAGTCAAAGGTTTCGTTGTGGCGAAGCTAGATTTTGGCCGCAGCAAACCTTTCTCGAAGGGTAATTTTACCTAATTTTTTACAACTTCGTTGCGGTAAAGCCAATCTTTCACTGTGGCGTATTTGTCTCGAGAGGTCCTTGGTTTAATTCGGGGACTTCGCCATGGTGAAGCTGGAATTTTGCCCAGGCATATTTGTCCCGAAGGGTGTGTTCGCTCGACCTTGAGACTTTGCCATGGCGAACTTCTCCCAAAGGGTCTATAGAAATATTTCCATATCTTCACCGCAGCAAGCCCGCTAATTATTGCTGTTAAATTTTTTACAAATTGAATGCTTTCATCTTTCCTATCACATGATCCTCACCTGACCGCCCCGATTGGTCACCTAGGGATTAGTAACGGGACCTGACTCTAGCACCTCAAGTCAAAGGATATTTGTACCATTGCTATGATGAGACTATCATTAACATTGGAATAGAATATCTATATAATTGTCTCATAGTAGGTCAATTCAATGTACTTATTACCTTTGTTAAGCATTTATATGTTAACTCTAAACAACTCATGTCTACAGTTTATGAAATCTACTGTTTCTTCTAATAAAGGAGTATAACATGCGCTAGTCTATCCAGATTAATGATATCTCATCTCATTAATCCTATGACTAGGGAAAGTTTAGATACTAACATAACTACACATTATAGGAATCTCATTATCATGATCTCATCATGATTTACTCCATACTATGTTTTGCATCAAGGACTTCATTAAATCAATTTAAGATCAACATCAAATCTATAAATGTATGAACATCGAAATAACGAAAAATGCCTTTATTCATTATAAAATGATTTGTACAATAAAAGCTAAAGGTGATTGCCTTTAGAGCACTTTTTTAACACCTCTTGGGTAGAATCGTCCTCCTAATAAAGTTTGTCATCTCCGCAAAGCCTTGTATGGCCTCAAACAAGCTCCTCGAGCTTGGTTTGCAAAGCCTTACCATTGGATCTCTTAGTTTTCAGTTAATTCCTTATAATCATGTTCTATTTATCTGCAAAACTGATGAAGGGTGCACTCTTCTTCTTCTTTATATGGATGGTATGATTATAATGGGTGATGACACTCAGGGTATTTCCACTCTTCAATCTTTTCTACATCAACAATTTAAAATGAAAGATCTTCGAAATCTGAGTTATTTTTTAGGCCTTGAAGTATCCTCTGATGATACGACTTATTATTTGTCTCAAACAAAGTATGCTACCGATCTCATCTCTCGTGTTAGCATTACTGACACCAAGACTGCGAGTAGTCCACTTGATCCTAATCACCATCTTTTAACTACTGATGGGACTCTTCTCAGTGATGATACCCTTTATCGTCAATTAGTAGGTAGCCTTATATATCTTATTATATAACATCCAAATATTGCACATATTGTTCACATTGTCAGCCAATTCATGTCTGTCCTTCACGACACTCACTTTTTTGTTGTTCTCCTCATTTTGTGCTATGTCCGAGGTACTTTATCTCATGGCATACACTTTATTCATTCTTCTCCACTAGAGTTGCAATCATGCTCTGATGATGATGATCCTACTGATCGTCGATCTACTACTGGTTATTGTTTTTTCCTTGGCACATCTCTCATCTCATGGCGTAGTAAGAAACAAACAGTTATATCTCGCTCTAGCACAGAAGTCGAATATCGGACTCTTGCTGATACTATCTCTGAGCATCTCTTGTTACGATGGTTGCTTCATGATATGGGTGTTTGATCTTCTTCTACAGTTCCTTGTTTTGTGACAATTATAGTGCCATGTAGATTGCTCACAATTATGTATTTCAGAACGCACTAAACGTATTGAGATTGATTGCCATCTTGTGCAGTATCATATCCTTCAAGGCACTATACAACTTGTCCCTATCTCCTGACAATGTCAAATTGCAGATATCTTCACCAAATCTTATCCTCCGAGACAGTTTCAATGTCTTGTTTCCAAACTCAAGCAGTCCTCCTCTGTACCACCTTAAGTTTGAGGGGGATGTAAACTTTATATATAAATCAGGGACTAACTATATCCCACCAAATAAGGGATTATAGTTTGATACTCGGGATTACAATGTATCACATTAGAGATTATTTCCTCTTTAACCTTAGCCTCTTTTGTATAAAAATAGTCCTTTGCAGTTGTATTAGAGATGCACTGAAATATATAGAGATTCAGCATTCTCTTCATCTTTCACTCTCTTTATTTTCACAATAAAGACCTATAAAGAACAAATAACATTTTTATATACATCAAAAAGTGTAAAAGTTTAATTTGAAAAAAATGAAACCTTTAACTTCATTTACTATTCATTATGACCTCACATACCACTTCAATATTATAAAATAGGTTAGTCCATGCAATTTGTCCGAGGCTAATATTGAAAGAGGCATAATACAATGTCAATATACAAGGATAACTTTAGTAAAACTATCATTAAGTATATATACACCAAGGACGAATGAGATGGATGACCACAAAATTCTATACCACCATCCGTTTCATGAATGACTTGGATTTCTCAGCATTTTACTCTTATCATAGCTATGACTTAAATTGTCACATCTGTGACTCATGCCATCCCAATTTTTTTCTTTTTTTAAGTTATGTTCCTAGATGCAATTATCGGATGACTCATGCCATCCCTTTTTTTTTTCTTTTCTTACGTTTTGTTTCTAAATGCATTTATAAAGTATATACACTTAGGACGAATGGGATAGATGACCACAAAATTCCATCCCACTTTCTATTTCATGAACGACTCAGATTTCTTAGCATTCAACTCTTGTCACGATTGTGACTTAAATTGTTATAGCCGTGACTTATGCCATCCCATTTTTTTTCTTTTCTTATGTTTTGTTCTTAAATGCAATTACCGGATGACTCATGCCATCCTTTTTTTTTCTTTTCTTATGTTTTGTTTTTAAATAAATTTATTAAGTATATATATTGTAAGGACGAATGGGATGAACGATCATTAAATTCCATCCTACCGTCTGTTTCATGAATAGCTCAGATTTCTCAGCATTCTACTTTTGTAACAGTTGTGACTTAAATTGTCACAGCCATGACTCATACCATCCCATTTTTTTTCTTTTCTTATGTTTTGTTCCTAAATGCAATTACTGGATGACTAATGCCATCCCTTTTTTTTTTCTTTTCTTCTGTTTTATTTCTAAATGCACTTACCATCTACTAAGAGCGAACACATTTTTGCATAGAGTGACTCATGCCAGTATTATTAAATATTTTACAACTATAAAGTATTATTAAGGTCACGCCTGTCACTTAAATAGTTAGAGTTGTCACTACCATTACTTAATTTTTTCTGACATTCTCTTCCTACTTTTCTACTTCTCTTCTCTGTCGATAAATAAAGTTATTTATCAATATAGGCTTCTTTATCGTCTCTTGATCCCTTTGAAATGTCCTGATGACTATGAAATTCCACCTCACCATCAGTTTCACGAACGACTCGAATTTCTCAACATTCTACTCTTATCATGGTTGTGACTTAAATTGTCACAGTCGTGATTCATGCCATTTTAAGTCATTGTCATAAATCATGTCATCTCAATTTTTTTCTTTTCTTACGTTTTCTTCCTAAATGCAATTACTGGATGTCTCGTGCCATCCATTTTTTTCTTTTCTTATATTTTGTTTCTAAATGCACTTACCATCTATTAAGAGCAAACATGTTTTTACACTTATCATCCACTCAAGGCGACCATGTTTTTCTACATGCATGCTCGTTGAATAAAATATACAACATAAATTTCAACCTAACTTATAAGTCAGAGTCCACATTATATTCTTGTCAGAACTGTGACTTAAATTGTCACAGCCATTACTCATATCGGTATTATTAAATATTTTAAAACTATTAAGTATTATTAAGGTCACGCTTGTCACTTAAATAGTTAGAGCTATCACTACCATTATTTAATTTTTCTAACGTTCTCTTCTTGCTTCTCTGCTTCTCTTCTCTGTCAATAAATAAAGTTATTTATTGATATAGGCTTCTCTATCGTCTCTTGATCCCTCCGGAATATCCTGACTAAGTATTACATCTTCTTCTTCATAGCTTTTTCCTCTCTCTTCTCTACCAAAAATCCTCTTACCTTTAGATTGGATCTTTTTTTGAAATAATGGATGATCATTTGTGTTGGATTGCATGATAATATTTCTCATAATGAAACCTTTGTGATTTTGTCGCCATTGACCTATGTTTCTTACTAACTTTGAGATTTAATCATATATATTTTCGTAACCTCTCTGATTTTGTCATCGGTGACCTCTGTTTCTTCCTAACTTCGAGGTTTAATCGTATATTTTGGTTCTTAAAGTTTTGATTCTTGTTCATAGTATTAATTTTTAGCTTTTGTGGTTGGTGATTTTGGGTGATTAATGTGGCAACGTAATTTGACGTTGGTTGATGCAATCTAACTGCATAATTTCTTTTGTTTATTGTGTAGGTAGATATAGAAGTAGCAGTAGTCAGTGTTCAAGAAAGATGTTATGCTCACTTGGAAATGAAAAATGTCAGTAATGGCTAGGCTTTTGGGTAAAGGAAGCTTATCACACATTCTTTTCGGTAAAGAAAAAAAATGGTAAGAATCATTTATTATTTGCTAAGTGAATACAATTTTGGATGTTTGAATATCGTACTCGTAGAAGACTTATTATTTGGCAAGCGATGTTAGTAGGCAAACACTGGCTTTTCAATGCATCTACAAAGAGTTACATAAGGCAGATATTGCTAATTTGCTTGATGAAGAAGGTAATTGTTTCCCAATCATATGTTCAGTTGAAATGTATAGGGCCTTAATTCTGTCATGTCCGTGTGGTTGGAATTTTCATATCGTATGTGAAGGAGGATTATGGTCCAAAAGTTGCAACATTTTTTCATCTTATTTACAACATTGATTGATGACTCTTTATTTAATTAGTCTCAATTTCTTTAACTCTCCTAATCTCTCCTGCTCTCTTCAATCTTTAATTAATTATTAACTATTATTATTAGTTATTATTTATTACTTATTTAATAATTATATATACATGTTATTAT
>JAOQMP010060906.1:0-10597 GCA_027563575.1 Erythroxylum pedicellare | reverse complement strand
CGCTGAACTTTTGTTTTGTTTGAAACTTATGCGTTTTCGGATGTCGGAGTTAAGAGTTTTGACCGCTTAGCCAATTCAATTTCCTTTGGTTTCCGTCTACTTTGTGATTCCGATTTTTTGTAAATCCGTTTCCGCTTTATGATTTTCGAGCCTTTCAATTTTCTATGGCTCATTAAGAATTCGATTTTCTTTTAGTTCTGCACGTGCTTCCGATTTCTTTCGTTTTGTGACCCGCTTTGTCCGCATTTCGTTTCACTTTGTTATCCGTTCTTTCGTAATTTTGTGATTTGATTTCTGTCGTTTCCGCCATTTTGTTTTTTGATTTCTGTTTTCCATATAAGAGTTGGGCTCCGAAAGCAGGGTCTAACATGTGTGGTATCAGAGCAAGAAGATGGATCGGTGTCGTTTAAGGAATTTCTATAGGTTTAAGTTCACGTAAATGATCCGAGGTTGGGTTCCGGAAACGGTGCCCAACATTATTGCATTGTGTGATTTATGATTTTGTGTTGTTTGTTGTTTTATTTTCTTAAGGACAAGCAAACGTTTAAGTGTGGGGATGTTGATAAGTGTAAATTGCATCGTGTTTTAGGGCATAGTTTGATATATATTTTAGCCGTTAATTTGATCATTTAGTATATGTTTAGGATAGAATTGCATTAATTTGTTAATTATTTGTGTTTTAAGTGTTTTATAGGTTAGTACAAGCTTTTAAGATTAAATATTATGTTTTTGAGGTACCTTGATGTGTTTGCTAGTGTTTCAGGGACAATATCAAAGAACAGAGGAGTTTCAAAAGACATTAGGGTCGAAACAACTACCCACGATCATGGCCTATCACCACAATTATGACAGAAGGCTCAAATGTTGGTTAAGATCGTGGCCTACCTTGGGTAGACCCTCAAATGCTTACAAACTTCACATTTTGAGGGATTTTTTGCAATTTTCGGATCTTAAAAAAATCCTCGGATTACCCAAAACATAAAAGACTATTTAGAGAACAACGAGAGAGGAGAAAAGGAGCTTTACAGTCATCCACTCTTGGAAACCCTAAAGGGAGAGAAAGAGAGAGAAAGAGAGAGAAGAAGAAGAAGAGGAAGAAGAAATGGATCCCATCGCCACTACTCCCTAGATCAGGTTGTACCCTACATCGCTGCCTTCCCCATTTGTCCAACCTAAGTTCCATTTTCTTTTCATTTCCTTTCTCATTTAAATGTATAAAGTTGGGATGGATTGTATGGAAATGGATTTCAGGTTGTTGATAATGTTTTGGACTATCCTTCACGATTTTACTTTGAGTTAATGTTGATTTAGTTATTTTTTGTGTTTATTGGTTTAGGTGTTGTGATTGATTAATGTAATTGCATGTTTTAATAATAAACTGAGAGGGTGAGCTGGATAAAAATGATTAGATCGGATTAATGAGATTAGTGAGAGTTAGGCGATCTAATTGACCATTTAATCAATCTAGTTGGTAATTTCATCCAGAGAGATCCCATGCTAGACCCAGTTGTTTATTAGAGAGTTTTAGAACTAATTAGAATTGTGTTTAATTTGTGAATTGAGAGATTGCAAGTTCCATAATTTGATTAGGGTTTACAATTTAGGGTTTAAGGGTTATAACTTGAGAGAGAGTAATCAACCCTACGAATGTCTAAAACTAACACCTCGTAAACACATAAATGGCTAGATTAGCATTAATGATAGGTAAAATTCCCTCTCTCATAACTTGATTAACTCTCTTGATGAATTTCCATTGTGGTGTGACCGTTTAGTTTAATTCTATTTGATGAAATTTTCTCTTTACAATTCGTGAACCAATTTCTCGTATTTACTTTCCATGTTCACTTGTGTAGTTTTTATTTCTTTTTATTCTTTTCTCTAAGCCTTAGATGATTTAGGATTAGGCTAATACCCTCCTCGTGGGATTGACACCTCTTATATTACAGTCGTGACCCGTGCATTTGCGATATTTGAGGGCTTATAAATTTTAAAGCTATAACAACATAATCATGGATCTTATAAGCTATAAGCATGAGTTGTTTACAGTTAACATATCGATGCTTAGAAAGAGTAGTAACTACATTGGCTGACCTATCATAAGACAATCATATGGATAATCTATCCTAGTGTCAATGATAGTCTCATCATAGCAACAGTGTAAATATCCTTAAACTTAAGGTACTCAAAGATATCTTAGATACTAATCCTATACTTTGACTCCATTCATTGTTGTCTCTTAGAGGTTGCTCATAAGATGGTGATTGGGTACAGTTTGAGGTATTCGAAGGTAATTGAGTAGCCAATAAAGGATTCATCACTCCTGATAGAAGGAGATGATACCTACGACCTCTTGTCGGGGTCATTACTCAGGAATCTTTGGCCAAAGTGGAAATGTCATAAAGATAGGCTTCAATGACATATCCAATTAAGTAATGATCCTTGGGGACAAGAACTAACATCACTTGGGCTAAATGTGATGTAGTCAGCCTAGTGAGAGTTGACACTTTAATTATGCTCTAAACCAAGTGGGGTATTGATCGCAGTTTTTTGATATCTGTAAGTTTTAATTAATTAATCTTGATAATCCACAAACGCACGTGTAGTACCTAAAGTTTCAATCCCACTAAGAGGGATAATCTAATCCTAAAATCTAAGGACAAAACAAATTGCAGAAATTCAAATGTAATGAAATTAAAACAAGAATGCAATTCTTCAAATGTAATGAAATTAAAATAAGAATGCAATTAAATCATGCAAATCAATTTAAGAATCAATCATGAAAACATTAACAAATTAGCAATTGCAACGCACACTCAATAATCAACCTAAGGAACTACCAATTGAGAGAAAGGGGAATCTGACCTATCTTTAATGCTAACCTAATCAATTATAAATTACTATATTATTAGTTCTAGACGGTCCTAGGGTTGATTACTCTCTCTCAAGTTATAACTATTAACCCTAATTTATAAACCCTAATCAAATTATGAAAATTGCGATCTCTCGATCAACATTCTATCCAAAACCCTACTTAGATTTGAAGTTGTCCACAAAACTATTAGGAACTTATGCAAGATCTCTCTTCGTACAATTTACCGATTTGATTTAATTCTCGTTCTATTAAATCACCTAACTCTTATTAGCCCAATTTATTTATTTTCACTCAATTCATCATTTCAGTTTATCATCAAATTATGCAATCGTAAAAATTAAATCACAGTAAATCTAGTAAAAGCACAAACAATCAAATTTCATTAAATCAAAGATAAAACCCCAAAGGTGAGTTTGGAACATCTCAACATTTACAAATCCTATCATCAAACTTCTATTCCTAATTATACACAATAACAAAATTGGAAAATAATAGGAAATACGATCTTGAATGGAGACGAGAGGCAGCGACGTTGAAAAATTCCTAATCTGGGAAGTACGTCTTTGTCAACTTCTTCTCCATTTCTCTCTTCCTTCTTCTCTTTCTCAATCTGTTAACAATTCTCTCTAGGGTTTCTCTTAAAGTGATTGATGCAAAAGCTCTTCATCTTCTTTGTCTTATTCTTTATATACCTTTTATGTTCTGGGCAGCAAGGTCCAAAAGGTCCAAAAACTCCCTCGAAACTTAACGTTTTAAAGTTTCTATGCATCTGCTTGACGTAGGGCACAACCGTGTCCCTGTAGGCTACAATCATAGGCCACATCCGAGCCTTCTATCATGATCATGGCAAGTAGGCCACAATCATGGGTTGTGTCCTGGGCTTTTATCATAATATGGGCCACGATCATGGCCTAATGTGCCACGATCGTGGGCCATTGTTTCGTCCTATGTGTCTTTGAAACTTCTCTGTTATTTGATGTTGACCCTGAAACACTAATAAACACATCAAGGTACCTTAAAAACATAATAATTAAGTTGAAAGGCTTATACTAACCCATAAAAATACTTAAACACAAATTGTTTACCCTTTTCAATTGCGCACACACATTAATAATTCTTTAGTCATTCAGACTCTATAACTACTCCTAAGTATGTTTTCATGAAAAGTCAAGCTATTACAAGTTCGGTAGGGTTTTATTTGAAAATAGTCAATTTTTTATTTACTTTTTGTGAACATGGACTTAGTCTTTTTTATACAGAGGCAAACATTGGTAATGAATGTCGATCCGATTACTTAAATAAGTCATTTTTTTATAAGTTGTTTGGTTGGAACGTCATTATAGCCTTTTAAAGCGAAGGCACACATTTGTGATGCGTGTCAATCCGGTTACTCATCTACATCACGTTTTTAACTGGATACTAGCTCTATTCATAACCCAAAGGCCAGCGGTATAGTTATTTATTTAAATTAACAAACATGATTTTTTATTGCCTACCTTATTGCTTTAGTTGCTTATTTCCATGAAAAGTACTAGCAAAGCTACTTAAGTCAAAAGGCCTTAAATTATAAATGAATATGACAATTTAGAAGGTGACAAAATAAATCCTAATTAAGTTGCATATTTAGCCAAAGACCCCAATTCACTGATTTTGTGAGCTAATGATTCTTCACAACCTAATGGACTATGTTTAAAATTAATTTAATTTCAATCCATCTAAACCATTGACACATTCACACGATTCATAAAATGCAACCTAACAAACTATCACATAATATGCACAATTCACATTCAAAACAAAACACATAACCCTCCCCACACTTGAACAACACATTGTCCTCAATGTGAGAAGGGGACAAACAAACACATATAGAACAAAAAAACATAAATTAAATTGAAAAATAAAATAAAGACTAAATTTAAAAAGAAAGGGGTTGGAACAAAGCCTCCTGGTGATGGAGGTGGGGATGATGTTAGAGGTGGCATTTGAATGCCCTGAGCCTCAAAATAACGTACAACGTATGTTCCGGCTCTGACATCGCTGAGTTCAGGCCATCTCCTTCATCCTTCTGGAGTTCTCTACAAGTGTATCTGTAATTATGTTTGTGGAGATTGTATCCAATACTTTCTTTTAGCCCGATTTTTTTGTTTCTTCTTCTTCACCTGATTCCTTGCTGGTTGAATCCTCTTCTTGTTATTGTTGAGTACTTGAACTCGCTTGACCAGTTCTGCCCTTTTCGTGTGTCTTGGCACTAATATCCCGATGTTCCATATTATGGGATTTCAGGATTTTAGTTTGCCATAGATGATGATCGTTCATGAATTCAGGACGGTAGACTATGAGTCCGTTGCATTAAACTCTATAGCAATTAGCTATGGTTGAAAACAAGTGACCCATTCCTAAGTTATTGCTCATCTTCTTTCAAGCAGCAATAATTGTGTAAAATATGTGAGTAGTTGTGCAAACTGGGATGCTATAATCCATGCACCACAATATGAAAAGTTCTTTTGTCAAACACTTGTTGGTTTCCATTTTATCAAAAATAGTTTGACACATGAATTTGTGTAGCAACAAGTGTCCGTGGCTCCTGATGATGTTGTTGTGTGCATTCTTAGTATCGAAACACTCTAACCCAGTTAGTTCAGTATAGTAGAGTTGATACGAAAATCATCGTGCTGATCCACTACGGATTACTCGAGGAAACCATAAATTTCATACAAAGTCTCATAATCAAGCCTATAAGATTGTCCCCACAACCTAAACCACAATTCCCTAGGTTTGTTGGGTTCAAATTGAAGGGATGTAAAGAATTCTAAGGTAAGGTCTTCATAAAATAGGAATTGAAATTGAATGAACTGTCCCTATTAAATTCTCTCTACTAAACTTTCGACCTTGTCTCATAATTCTTGAAAATAATTTGGAACCATAATTTGCTTATTGCGAAGAGAATGAAAGCGATACCTTCCTCATCTGAAAAGATCAGGAAAGATGCATCATAATTAACTGCCTTTTTCCTTTTCCCTCGTCTCAAGAATTCGTTTTGCCCTACTAATTGATCGTGCCTGTTTGCTTGATGCGCGACATATTGGCTTGCGAGTTGGTAGAAGTTGGAAGAAATTTGGAAGTAAGAAATTTGGGTAGAGAGAAGTGATAGTGTTTGGAGGTTTAAAGCTTAGAGAGATTAAGTAAGAGATCGTGGGCTAACTCTAGTGCTTCTGTTATAATAGTGGTCATGGGCTGTTGTTTCACCTCGAGTGTCTCCAAACCTTCTCCGTTCTTCGATGTTAACCCTGAAGCACTAACAAACACATCAAGATATCTCAAAAATACAATAATTAAGCTCAAAGGCTTGTACTAACCTATAAAAACATATAAACACAAATAATTAACAAATAAACACAATTCTAACCTAAACATATACTAAAAGATTGCATTACCAATTAAATGCATATTGAATTGAGCCCTAAAACATAATGCAATTCACACTTATCAGGTATAGATGGTGAAAGATGAATTGCGCTGGCACATTGTCTATGGAAGGGTTCGTAGTTAAACCACTAATTTTTCGATCAATTGGGGTCTTGATGTGTTGCTAGATACCACTCATGACTTGCTTAAATTAAGTGTTAATTCAAGTAGCCAACATAAACGAGAACCTAATGTGTCACACGTATTGGAGATACGAAGAATGAGTAAAATGGGTTTGGATAGTGATCCAAGATATGAGAGAATGTTTCAGGATTGTAACACGATATGATCATGGTAAGAAACGTTGTAAAGGAATGAAAGAAAGCAAGTATTGTATAGCTACTAGCCTAGAAAGTTTCTAGATTTCTAGCAAACATTTCAAGACAAATTAAGTGGCATTCGTGGCCACTTGATGAAGAGATTTTGGACTGTCAACAACAATAACATTTATTAGCTTTGAGAGTTCAAAACACCAAGACCCATGTGAATATCAAAATCAAATCTAGATCAGGTTATACCTTTTCTAGCAAAAATATGTAGATAAGCTGGTAGTGTCGGGAAGAGCATGTCAAATGGTGCACCTCTACTAGTATCCACACCATGTGAGATTGAAAAACCCCTTATAATGTGCTAACACCACTTTTTGAGACCACACTCTCTCTATCTCTATCAGAGGACGTCTTAAATTAGGGTTTTAAGTAGATGAGCCTCTTTTATCTTTAAGTCTTACTATACATCCATATATATAGTAAAACCCTAAAGCGCAAAGTTAAAATCCTACTGCCCAAAGCCTAAATCCATTTAAGGCCCAATGAATGTTCAGTTTGCTTGGTGTGTGACCCTGTAGGCTTATTTAATATTAATAGGAGTCCTAAACTTCTTTTAGGCCAACAAGTTATAAGCGGTCTCTAGCAAGACATTGTAACTACCCAATATTAAATAAGGTTAGAATACAACACTACCTGAATCAAAACTAATCAATTAGAGTACATTCTATAATTGGTTCGTAAGGCATACACCAACACTTAATTCCCATTATTCTTCCATTCATGATGGGGGCTAGAGGAGGCCAAAAGTTGGCAGAAACTCGCTCATTTTTGTGCATAGTATTGTAAGAAAACTAGTGAGAAATGTGAAGAGTTCATCTTACACGCACTTATTCTCTAAACTATTATCTCAAGAACGTACATCAAAGCTAGCAATTTGTGTGTGTTCTAACCATTATTCCTAAGAGGTTTAAGGCTTTTCACTTCATATGGATATTATTAGAGACATCCTCCTTTAGTCGTTATGGTTTACGATAACCCGAAGAGGTGAAGATAACAAAGAACGAAGGAATTAGTAAGGTACACATCATTCAATGGCACATGAATGATTCAATATTTTTTGGGTTTCGTTTTATTTTCTGTTGTGTATTTTATGGTACGTGATGCATATAAGGCATAATCAAAACCTAATAGTGGTATCAAAGCCATCTTGTGCCTATTACATGTAGTTTTTATTACATGTGCAATAGGATTATATGGTTGTGACAACTGTGGATCTGTTCTTAGAAAATTCAAAATTAAATTATGAAAATTTGTTTTCACAGTTTTCTTTCACTGATCTACTCATAACATGTTTGTATATGGTTTTAATGATTGAAAAATGATTTCAGTATGATTGAAATATTTATTGTCTAATTTTTAACAACATGCTAGAGAATTCACAATGAGTTATTTGAAGCTAATAATTAATTCCTTAAAATTCAAAAATAAATATTTAATTAAAACTAGTGTAGAAATCAATTAATTAAAACTAATGTAGAAATCAATTAATTAATCTCCTTAAAATTAAAAAAAGTGTTTTCTTAAGTAATTAAGAAAGATGTTTTAATTAAGTTTTTTTATTTCAAATTAATTAAGATAAATTTAATTTAATTATTTAATATTTTAAGTTACTTAAATAATAAGTTTCTTGATTTCTAGTGGGATTCATACTAGTTGTTGTTGTTGTTGTAATAAGTTTCTTGATTTAATAGAAAAGATATTTTCTTAATTAAATTTGGAAAGATGTTTTCATTTATTAATTAAGAAAAATGAGATCATGATAATGAGATTCCTATCATGTGTAATTATGTTAGTTTCTAAACTTTCCCTAGTCATAGGATTAATGACATGAGATATCATTAATTCGAATAGACTAGCACATGTTATACTCCTTCATTTGATCAAGCAGTAGATCTCACAAGTTGTAGACATGAGTTATTTGGAGTTAATATGTGGATGCTTACTAAAGGTAGTAAGTACACTGGATTGACCTACTATGAGAAAATCCATATGAATATTCTATTCTAGTGTCAATGATAGTCTCATCATAACAATGGTGCAAGTATCCTTTAACTTGAGGTGCTCAAGGATACCTTGGATATTAATCCTATGCTTTGACTCCATTCATCGATGCCTTTCAGGAGTTACTCATAGGGTGGTGATTGGGTACAACTTGAGGTATTTGGAGGTAATTGAGTAGCCAATAAAGGATTCACCACTCTTGATAAAAGGAGATGATACCTATGGCCTCTTATCGGGGACATTACTCGGGAGTCTCTAGCCAGAGCAGATATGTGTCATGAAAAGAGCCTTTAATGATACATAGAATAATGAGATCCTCAAGATAAGATCTAATAACACTTAGACTAGATGTGACATAGTTAGTCTAGTGGGAGTTGACACTTTGACCATACTCTGAACCAAGTGGGGTATAGATGGTGAAAGGAAAAATTGTATGGCAACATTGCGTATGGAAGGGTTTGTATTCAAATCACTAACTTTTCGGTCAATTGGAGGTTATGACGTATTGTTAGATATTACTCTTGACTTACTTGAATTAAATGTTAATTCAAGTGGCTAATATAACCGGAAACCTAATAGGTCACACACATAGGAGATCTGAAGGATGAGTCAGATGGTCTTAAATGGTGATTCAAGATATGAGAGAGTGTTTTGGGATTGTATCACGATGTTATCGTAGTAGAAAACGTTGCATGAAATGGATAGAAACAAGTTTTGTTGGCTACCAATTTGGTCATTAACTTCCTAAAACTTCCATTAATGCATGTTATTCATGGTCATTAACTTCCCATAACTTCCACTAATGCATGTTATTCATGACCATTAACTTCCCGTAACTCTCCATTAGTGATGGGGGTTATAGATCGGCAAATGGTGTAGAAAATATAGATGATTTTTATGCATCTTATATAAAACACAAGAAAATGAAAGGTTCTTTCTTACACACACACTCATTTTCTCTCTAACTCTTACAAAGAAAGAATTCTAGCCATCTCCTAGTAAGGTTTCATCCTTCTATCTTTGTGTGGACTTTCATTAGAGATGGTCTACGTTGATCGTTGTGGTTTACGACAACCCAACGTGGAGAAGATTAAAGAACGAAGGAGATCGTCGGAAAGGTATGTAAACATATTAAATTTCATGTTTTTGTTTTTTATATCTATATGCATGAGTAGATCTAGTTTTTGAGGTTCCACTTTATTTTCTGCTACATATATTTGATATATATTATGTATGAGATGCATGATCATAATCATATAGTGGTATCAGAGCCACCTATCTTTCTGCTGGGCATATGATGTCTATTGGCTAAACTAATGAGGTTATATACGATTTTCGTGGAATTTGAATCTGGAAAAATTATGTGAACATATTTGGGATGTGTTTATGCCTCTTAGTTTTTTTTAGAATTATTAAAAATGTTTTAATACTTTTATCAAACAAATTTCAAATCTGGACAGTTTTCAAAAAATTGTAGGATCTATTTTGTTTGATGTTTTTGTATGTTTATATTTCGATTACAAAACCTTAAAAATATTTTTATGTGATAAAAATGTGTTAATTTGATTTTTGATTCATTCCTAAATGATTTTTCTCGAAATTGATTTCTAAAAAAAATTTAGAAGTCATATTTGTCTTTTTTGGTGTCTTATCAATGTTTCAGTGATCATAATAATTTTTGGGTGATTCCTAAATTATTTTGATTATAAATAAATGACCTAGAGATGCTTGGAATGAAAATTTGATGTTCTGTAAATTTTGGAAAATTATAGAAATTAATTTTGAATTAATTTTAGTAATAGATTTTCTAGAAAGACTAGAAAAATTGGTATGTGTAACAAAATTGAAGCTGTTTAATTTTGGACATCAAATAATTATTTTAAGGTAAATTAATTATGAATTAATTTCTGGAATTAGGAATTCATGT
>JAOQMP010060877.1:0-10597 GCA_027563575.1 Erythroxylum pedicellare | reverse complement strand
GATTTCTTTTTATATAAACCATAAATGGAACTGAAGAGTTCCTATTTATAGGTAACAGAATGAAGGCACGTATAGAAAAAATAGGGACGTACAAATTGATCTAGACAATGGTTGTAGTCTAGATCATGAAAAGTGTCTTTATATTCCTGGATGTGCTAGAAATTTAGTTTTGTTAGTAAGTTGGATCATATAGGTTTTAATTTTAATATTGGAAACGATATTTGTTCTTTGTATAAACAATAGAACTATTATAGTTCTAGTACATTAATGGATGGTTTATATCATTTCAACCTTAATGTTAATTATTCTGAATCCCTGTTTCATGTTGAACACAATATTGGTAATAAACGTAGTGCACATAATGAACACTCTGCTTACTTGTGGCATCAAAAATTAGGTCATATATTTAGAGAAAGGGTAATGAAGTTAGTGAAGAGTGAAATCTTCACTCAACTAGATTTTACTGACTGGGATGTATGAGTAGATTGCATTAAAGGCAAGGAAACCAAACACATATCTAAGAGTTTAGCCATAAGAAGCACTGAGTTACTTGAATTAATATATACTAATATATATGTTCCATCTTGGGTGGAGAAAAGTATTTTATCACCTTTATTGATGACTATTCATGTTATTGTTATCTCTATTTACTGCATGAAAAGTCTCAATCAATGGACACTCTTGAGGTATTCATTAATGAGATAGAAAGATAGTTAGATAGAAAAGTGAAAGTCATAAGGTCTGATAGAAGTAGTAAATATTATGATAAATATGATGAGAATGGACAATGTCTAGGTCCATTTGCAAAATTTCTTCAAATTCAGGGCATTTTTGCACAGTATACAATGCCCGATACACTACAATAGAATGGTGTAATTAAAAGGAAGAATCATACTCTTATAGATATGGTTAGCGGTGTTAAGTTACACTAATGTACCTTTATCTTTATGGATGTATGCATTAAAGACATCTACATATCTACTTAATAGGGTTCCTAGTAAAGCAATTCCTATGACACCTTATGAATTGTGAAAAGATAGGAAATCTAGCTTGAGGCACCTACATGTTTGAGATTGCTCAGTCAAAATAAGGATTTATAATCCTCATGAAAAGAAGCTTAATGCAAGAACCATTAGTGGTTACTTCATCAATTATCTAGAAAAGTCCAAAAGGTACATATTTTATTGTCCTAACTATGGATAAGAATATTTGAGTTTGGTAATGCTCAGTTCATTGAAAATAGACAAATTAGTGGGAGTGGGGAACCATAAAAAGTAGATATTCAAGAGATTCAGGTGCAAAATCTTTCACCTAGTGTCTCTTCTCAAGTTTTTATTCCTCTTGTTGTATTACGATCACGCAACATACTGAAACAAGTTAAAGTTCCAAACCTATAAGAAGTGAATGTCAATAATGAACTAGTAAATAATGTACAAGTCACAATGATCAAGTAATATCATAAGAAATAGTATTGTGAAGGTCTATAAGGGAGAAAAGACTAGCTATATCAGATGACTATGTGGTGTATTCACTTGAGTATGAGTGTGATTTGAGCATTGATAATGATCCAATCTTATTTAAAGAAGCCATAAAATGTAAAAATTTTGAAAAATGGCTCAATGCTATGAAAGAAGAGTTAAAATCTAAGGATGATAATCAAGTCCGAGAACTAATTGAGTTACCTGAAGGCTCAAAGCAAGTGGGCTATAAATGGGTCTTTAAGACCAAAAGGAACTTAAAAGATAATATTAAAAGGTATAAAGTCAGACTTAGAGTCAAAGGTTATACTTAAAAGGATGGAATTGACTTTAAAAATACCTTCTCTCCAGTTTCAAGGGACTCTTTAAGAATTATTATAGCATTGGTAGCTCATTATGATTTAGAGCTTCACCAAATGGATGTAAAGATGGCTTTTTCTGAATGGTGACTTAGAAGAAGAAATTTATATAGACTAACCGCAAGGTTTTGTGACTGCAGAAAAGGAAAATATAGTGTGTAAATTAAAGAAGTCAATATATAGTTTGAAACAAGATTCCCGATAGTGATATCTTAAGTTTAATGATGTCATTACCTCTTATGGTTTTGTAGAGAACGTTTTTGATAGGTGTATCTACATGTAGGTTAGTGTTAGTGAGAGCAAGTTCATTATTTTGGTACTATATGTTTACAATATTCTTTAAGCTGCTAATGATTTGGGCTTGTTACATGATGTAAATAAATTTCTCTATAATAATTTTGAAATGAAAGATATAAGTGAGGCATCCTATGTGATAGGAATAGAAATATTCCGTGATAGAACACAAGGATTGTTAGGATTGTCTTAGAAATAATATATTATCAAAGTATTAGAGAGATTTATGAAGCAAAAATGCTCAACAGTGGTAGTTCCAATTCAAAACGGGGATAAATTTAGTGAAATACAATGCCATAAGAATGATTTGGAACGAAAGAAAATGGAATCTATTCCTTATGCATCTATAGTTGGGAGTATGATGTACATTCATACTTGTACTCGACCAGATATCAATTTTGCTGTTGGATAATTTCATAGCCATCTTCTTCTCTAAAAATAAGAAATATTCTAAGAATGCTAAACACATGAATTTGAAATAATTGTCAGTCAAAGAACAAGTGTAGAAACATAAAGTATCAATTAAGCTTATTGGAACTAATCTAATGGAAGCATATCTGTTAACTAAAGGATTATTTCCTAAAACATTTACTAGTCATGTTGAAAGGATGGGCATTATAGATAAGTCTTTGTTAGCATGAGATCATGTTATGTATGTACATATGTTTAGATATTTGCTATTATTGTTTTGACACTTAGGAATTTAATTAATGATATGTTTTTGCTTATTTGTAGTTGTCACATTATGTTGTATACACGGATTATTTTATTGTGATGACAAATTATGTTTTTTATAAAAACATTAAAGTTGAGAATTACAGTGTTTCTCAATTACAGTTATTTTGAGTTGAGATGATAATATGATACATGGAAGGTATTATGTCGTTAAATGAATTGTGACTACTATGATCCCATTATTTAAATTCATTCAAGTTTGATCGCTTGATAAATTCAATATATGGTGCACACTTGTGTTGTTGGATCATCAAGTTATAACATGGGTCAAGTGGGAGATTGCTAGATTAATTTAATAATTATAAGTATGGCCTATATTATTTTATTTGATTCTAATATAAAGTGGGCCCAAAATAATGGTTATTAGGCTTATAAAGAAAAATTAGAATTATTAAGGTTAATTAACAAAATCCTTCCCTCTCCCTTCAATTAAAGCAACATTTACGAATATCAAAACTACATAGTTCTTGCACTATTGAGAAGAACGAAGAAAGGGAAGAATGTGAGATTAGATAAAACTTTTGCGTAGAGAAGATATTTGCGATACGAAAAGGATTACACACATTGAGCATGCATCAAGATTAGTAATTTTTTTTCTTTTGTTTATAACATGAATCTTAGGGTTTGAAGGTGTTGAATCAATAGTGGCATAGATAACCTTGGGTGAATTTTATGCTTGAAATATTGCTTAGATTGTTAAAGATTTAAGTTACAATATGAGACATGGAGGACTAGGTCTTAGACAGCTAAAATTGAAATTGAATAGAACATATGTAGATCATGCTCAAACTTTATACTGATATTCAACAAGGAATCAAATCCATTATTTAGATTATAATCTGGAAATTGTTTATTTATTTATTTAATCAATGGGGTTCATATAGATTCTGGTCAAGTGCAAGCTGGAGTCAGTTTCTTAATAATTGGAATCCACAAATCATATATGTTGCCTTCTTTCCACGGGATATTCTTTTGCTGAGGCAATAATCTACTTCTTCTAGCAAACTATACATACAGACATTTTTATGCGACATTATTGTGAGTCGGAAAGTTTTAGTTATCTAAAATCAGACTTCAAAAGCATTAGGATTATGCTTTCTGCAAACAATTGGACTGTGGGAAGGCAAAGGGCATCTTATTTTTCAACCTATATTTTAGTTTTCTTTTACCTAAATTATAAAGCGTTGTATTGCAATTATTATGCTTTTTAATTATTATTTTTTTTGTGAGTTGTTCAAAAGTAATTTTTTTGACTAGTTAGGGATTGTTTAGCAGAGCTTTTACTGGATCGTCGTTATTGTTTATTCAGCCTGTTTAGAATTTATTACAGCTCATGCAGAATTTTCTTTTGTGATATTAGGATGAGAGATTAACAATACTATATTTTATAGGGACTTTATTTAATCAATTTGTACATTTTCATTTCTGCATATTTGATGCCATTAATTATTTAAAAAAGTTCTTTAACCCAAAACAACGAAACATTGGTATTTCAAATACTTAACTAAAGATTAATTGCCAATTCTGTGAAATTTAAAGTTGAAAATTAAGTATTGTAGGTATTGTTTCCATTTATTAACTACAAGTAGGAAATCTAGCTTTTATATTTTGAAGTGATCGTATTGATGTAAAAGAGAGAAAAGGTGTCCTGGCTTATAGACCTGTAATCAGACTCGCAAGGATGCGAAAACATATATATAAGTGGACGTGCGCACCGTACCTTTAATTAAATTTTTCAAAAACTTATACACGGACGTTACAACGTGCGCGTTCTTGTTTTAAAATCTTCTTATATAAACATAAGCTGGGGTTTTATGTTATTTGTCTTCCCTTGAAGGGGTTTGGACTTTGGACTTGAAAAAAGAAATATCGGGAAATGGATTTGAAGGTTCAAATTATATCCATAGAAAAGATTAAGCCTTCTTCTCCGACATCAAACCACTTTTTTTTTTTTTTGGCTACAAAGGGAGAAAACAAAATAACTAAAAATAGCTAGGGTTCTTTAGTACAAAATGCCATCCTTGTCACGATTAATTTGGTCCGGTACGGCCACCGAGGGTTCCTGTAGGATATGCAAGTCTGGATTGAAGACTATTGCGAGGGAGGCCATCCGATCTATATATTGGTTCCTGAAAAACCAAAGTGGTTAATTAAGTCGCAGATTTTCCAAATTATTCTTCGCACAAATAGAGTAAAATTTCACAAACGCAAAATAATAAAGACACCGAAAATTTGGTAACGCAGTTCGGCACACCTTGCTTACGTCTACGGAGCTCTCACCCAGCTTAATAACTTTCACGAAAGTACAATAAATTTACCCAAGGCTTTACTGAGCCGACACCACTCAACCCTTGACACTATCCCTTAACCTCACTTCTCGTGAAAGAATTTCACACCCAATAGTATGACCGTCTCGTACTAACCTCAATAGAGGATTTTCTCAATCAACCCAATAGTACGACCGCCTCGTGCTGACCTCGTCAGAGGATTTATCTAACTACTTTCACTCAAAACAATAATAAATAAAAATAGGTTTAAGTATTTAATCAACTGAAAATTAAATAACAAAAATACTTGAGACAAAGAAGACTTCCTTATGAATTTGTCTTCTCAAAATAACCCAACAGAAAACTTTCTTCACAAAATCAGTCACGGTGTTCCTATGTTCTCTGTCATATGCAGCATCAGTGTTTTTCTTCAAAGACCCATGAAAACGTCTTGCTGCATTACTACCCAATTAATTAACGCAGGCTCCTATATTAAAAACAGTCTTCAACATATGGAAGACACCAACTGCACACACCCTTGTTTCTCTATTTTCCCAATTGATGATCAACAACACATCAACTCTGTTGCTGCCACTAACATTTATTATCCCAACTCCTTGTATTCATTGACAGCTCAAAACCAATTGCACAATGATGCCACACCCACACGTATATTTAACAATTAACCTCAAGATATAAGATACCCACCATATGTTTTTTACTCAAACTATTAACGCCCAGCCACAAAAACTTCGTTGCACAACTTAGATATTTTTTTTGCAGCATTTTTTCAATTTGCGTGAACATCCAGACTCCTTACTCACCAAGGAGATATTCACATATCTTAATAGATTTCAAAGAATCCACTTAAAATAGGAGGCATAATCAAAATAGATTTCTTTAGTGATAGGATTTGAATTTCTACCGTAGATGTAATTTTCAAAGCATATAATAATTCCTATGTCCAATTTAAAATGCCAAAACCAAATAAGATATATAGAAAATATATCCTAACAGTTCCCTTCGCAATACATATGCTGGTGCTGCACCTCCCAGTCTTGATGTAATAAGCCTCGTGTACCTGCCACCAATAATAGATTGTCAGTTAAAACTAATCTGGAAAAGGAGAGGATGTTATTGACCTCAAGGGAGTTCATTTCAACAATTACTTGTCGATAGTCTAGCACTCAAGTCAGGGAAAGGCCCAAGTGGATGCCCCAGAGTTCCGCAGTTATAAGAGAACCGCTGTCGGTGTTATGAAGGAACCTTCCACACCACCTTCCTTGACAATCCCTTATTAAACCACCCGCGGTGGCAATGTTAGACCCTTAGGTAACTGCCCCATCTGAATTTATCTTGACCCAATCCTGGGCTGGTTTAGTCCATCCAACTAAATTTCCGACGGGTAAGCCTTGATTCTGCAGCACGCAGCTTTCCGCTGTCCTTGATCTTTTGATTCACTCGATATAGTCCATAACCACTCAAGGACTGGCTTCCGGCCACACAAAGCCTACTTCAAAAATGCTACGATTTCTCTATTGCCAGAGAAACCAACAGGCTACTCCATAGATCGTTCCCCACTCAACCTGGTTTACTTGAAGTTGCATCCTAAGGTTGTGAGCCACCCACCAATCCACTTCTTGTTGGAAAAATTTCGTGTCCCCCACTACCGAGGGAAATTTACAGCAGAAAGCTTTTGCACGTGGGCAATCTCAAATGATGTGCAAACTTGATTCTTCTTGCGCACAGACATGGCAACTGCCATTCGTTGTGAGCTTATGAGCCACTCTTTGCTGATTTGTCAACAGTTTGCCTTTGGCCAGAAGCCACAGGAAGGCTCTAATTTGCTGAGGCCCTGTCCATTTCCAGATGGAGGCCCAAAGCCCAGTTTGAGCTTCCGTAGTGCTGCCTTCGATTAATTCATAGGCTGACGCCACCATAAATCTCCCATGACTAGTGTGCCCCTAAATCAAGGTATCGTCCACTATACTCGCTGCATTTGGCCAGATCTCCGCAATATCCATACATACCGTGGAGGGTAAGTAGTGCTGGAATAAGTTCGAACACCAGTTGCTGCCTTCATCTATAAATTCCGCCATTGTGGCATAAAGGAGGCTATCGGGAAGAGGAGTGGTTACCACTAAAATTAGGGGGCCCACTCATTTGCCCAATTATCCAACCAGAAATGGATGCGCCTCCCATTTCCTAGCTTCCATTTCATACCTTGGCGTACATACCGCTAGGTGGCGAAAATTCCTTTCCAAATGACCGAAGCTCCTTTCCTGTTCATATTTGGGGGGAATAAGGTTGGGGCCTAATCGATATTTAGCTCTGACGAGTTTAAACTATAGGGCTATGGGTTGATTTATCAAGGCCCATCCTAGTTTGGTCAAGAGAGCATCATTGGAGGACCGAATACGTTTTAGGCCTAGTCTCCTAGTTTTTTTGGCTTACAAACGGTTTCCCAATTAACCAGATAAATTTTCTTCTGTTCACCCGTTGCTACGCAGATAAAGTCCCTCATGATTTGCTCCAAATCATCCCACAATTGCCTCGAGAGCCGCACCATATACATCGTACAAGTGGGGATAGACGAAATTACTAACTGGGTTAGAGTAACGTGCCCCGCCAAGGATAAAACTTTTGCTCTCCAGCCCGCGAGTTTTTTCTGGGCTCTGTCAATGATGTACTGATAAGTATCTCTCGTTGTGCATTCATGAATCAAAGGGATCCCTAAGTACTTGCCAAGATTGTTCGTACAAGGGATGTGTAAGGTTTGACTTATACGACGAGCGGTTGTTGGGCAGACATTCTTGGAAAAATAAATCCTAGTTTTTTCCTTATTCACTTTCTGACTAAAGGCCTGTCAAAACACCTCCAATGTCCTTGCAATGATTTGCGTCTGTGAATCCTCCGCTTCAGCAAACAGAACAAGATCATCTACAAAGAAAAGATGGGAAATGGGAGGTCATGTAGGGCTTAGCTTGACCGATTTCCATTGCCCTTGACCTACTGTTTGTAGATGAGCTGACCCAACCTTTCCATTGACAGGACAAAAAGATAAGGTGAGAGCGGATCTCCTTACCGAATACCATGGGAGGGAGTGAAGGGATCCGTCAACGTACCTTACCAATCAACTTGCATAGACACCATCGTCACATATTGCATAATGACCGTGCTTAAAGAATCTGGTAATTCAATATCCTATAAAATGTTTTGGATAAAGTTCCATCATAGTCGGTCATTGGCTTTCTCCAAATCCACCTTAATAGCAAAATAGCCAGTTTTACCCGTCTTCATGCCCATTGAATGGATGACTTCTTGGGCTATGATAATGTTATCGGTAATTTGCCTTCCCGGGATAAAATCGCATTGGTTAGCCCCGACCAAGTAATCCATATGAATTCTCATTTGTTCACTAAAATTTTCGAAATGATCTTGTAAAGCACTGAGCAGAGGCTAATCAGACGAAATTGGGTAATATTTTGAGGGGAAAGGATTTTGGGGATCATGACCAAAATGGTATGGTTTAAATCCTTGTCCCAGCGTTCTAAACAAAAAATTTCATAGATTTATTCTATCGCTTTGGCCCTATCAGCCCCCAATGCTTTTGAAAAAATAACCCGTTGAAACCATAAAACCTATCAGCTCTCTTTGCTTGATCAGATAGCCCCCAATACTCACATCCCCATCATTCTCTTCTATTCAAACAGTTTTCAACAGAAAATGTCCGATAACCTCCAAAGATCATTGGCAGAAACTTTAACCCACTTTCCTCCATTTGTTGGCAAAGCCAAGGATAGGTTCTATGTCGACTACGATGGTGCGACTTACATTGAAGCCTCCATAGACATTGATATAATGTCCTTGATTCTTAACCAACAAAATGTTGAGCAGTTGATGAAGTTAATGCCGTGTTGCCCATAAGACAACCTTCGTGAGCCTAATGTCCAACAACTCCTTGCCGTTCAAGTCAACTATTTTAGGTACGGAGGGATGGCGATTTGTGCCTCCTTGCACCATCTAGTTGCCGATGCCTCTTCAGTCTCAATATTTTTACATAGATAATTAGCTATAGCTCGTGGTTCTGGGGTTAAGGACGTGATATTTGGGGCATGCATATCATTATTCCCTCATGTTCTTGTGCTGGAATACTCGTATATTAGTTATGAGAACGAGTATACATGCAATCAAACTATCGTGCGAAAAAGATTCTATTGCATGCATGCCTTGGCCCCACACAAGAGTCAAGATTGGGTGGCTATTGGCTGCATATTAAAAATCAAATGGCTGCTTGTTATAAGTCAAAAAAAGATGCACCTAATATGGCTAAAATTCTTCAAGATCTTCAAGCGTGGATTTCGTGAGCGACGATTGCGCATAGATTGTAGGGATTTTAGCTATAAATATGGTTGCAGACTTATAGAGGAACACACCATTCTTTCCTTTCTGAAATCCTCTCATCCTCTTCTGTATACTTATAAGTGTTGAAAGCCTTTTAGTCTAGCCTTATGTACTTGTATACATTCTCCACATATTAGTAAAATTGCTCACCCTCCGGCCGTGGATGTAGGTCACATTGACCAAACCACGTAAATCTTTGTGTTCTGTCCCATTTTTTTCTATCTTTATTTTTGTTATTATTTTTCAGGCTATTAAATTCAACCGATATCCGATCCGAGGGCATTTTATCTTAACAAACTGGTATAAGAGCTTCTTCTGTTAGTCTAACTTACCATATGCTCTGTGGTTGCTACTAAGGTGGATCCTCCACATCAGAAAGTAACTTAGATTTTTATTGTGTCTAAACGGGGCCCACAGCCTTGATTTTATCTTGTAGGGCCCACAACTTTGTGTTTCTCTTGCGGGGACTGCCTCAGATTTATTTTATGGGGCCCACTGCATCGGTTTTGTAAACAGGGTTCAGCTTTGCTTGTGTGGTCTATAGCCCGACTTTGCCTGTGGGGCCCACATCTAGTTATTTTGTGGGATCTGTTGTCCCAATTTCTTGTGTGGGGCCCACCTATAGAAAAATAGTCCGAATATCAATTTTTTTGGCCATCGTGACGATAACGAAGACCTCTATTAAAAAGTTCGAACGAAGTATTAACTTCGGTATGTGGCAGCTCAAGATGCAAGCCATTTTAATACAAGATGGATGTGAGATTACATTTGATGGAGTGAAGAAAAAGCCAGCAGATATGACGTCAGATATATTCAAAGATCTAGATAAAAAAGGATAGATCAGCCATCATATTGAAGCTCTCCAATGAGGTTTTGCAGGAGGTTGCTGGTGAAAACACAACGAAAGGTATGTGGGACAAATTGAAAGCTATGTATGTGATGAAGACGGTGGAGAATCGTCTTTATTTGAAACAAAAGTTGTGCATGTTGAGGATGATAGAAGGTACATCTATTCTTTCACATCTGGATAAATTTGATTCTCTTATTTTGGATTTGAAGA
>JAOQMP010060849.1:0-10598 GCA_027563575.1 Erythroxylum pedicellare | reverse complement strand
CTTAGTGACAAATTCCATAGTAATATTATCCCATTTCCATTGAGAAATCGAAATAAGATGTAACAAACAGATGAAAACTGATGCTCAGCTTTAACTTGTTGACATGTCAAACAATTAGATACATAATCTACAAATCACGTTTTATACCTAAGCACCAATAATGCTGCCTTAAATCTTGATACATCTTATTTCCACCAAGATACATTGTAAAGACAGTATTATGGGCCTCAACCAATAACTTTCTCTTCAATTCATCATTAGCTGGCACACATAATTGATCTTTGTAATACAGATCACCATCACCTTTCATAGAAAAGTCAGGTTGTTTGGCTTCTCAAGTTGCCAAGACAAGTTGTTGCACCTTATCATCAACTTTTTGGGCATCACAAATTTCTTGTCTCAAGGTAGGCCTAGCTTTCAAATTAGTTATTATAGCTCTATTAAATGCAATTATGCTTTCACTATGCTACACTAACAATGCTAAAATAGTCTTCTAACTCAAGGCATCAACCACAACATTAGCCTTACCCGAATGGTAATCCATAATGCAATCATAATCTTTAAACAGTTCCATCTAACGTCGTTGTCTCATATTAAGTTCTTTATGGGTAAGCAGGTACTTCAAACTTTTATAATCAGTAAAAATCCTACACTTTTCACCATACAAGTAATGCCACTAAATTTTCAAAGCAAACACTACCGCTGCAAGTTCAAAATCACGTGTATTGTAGTTCTGTACTTGAAGCTTTAGTTGCCTAGAAGCATATGTAACTACCTTTCCATCTTGCATTAAAAAATAGCCCAAACTGTTTCTAGATGCATCACTAAACATAACATATTCCTCACCAGAAGTAGGTTGAGTTAACATCGAAGCTTTAGTAAACATTCTCTTTAGTTGATAAAAGCTAGTTTGACATTTATCATATCATTCATACTTCACTCCTTTCTGTAGCAATTTAATTAAAAGGGATGTTATCACCAAAAACCCTTTCACAAACCAGCGATAGTAACCTGCCAAACCCATAAAACTTCTCACTTTTATCATACTCCGTGATAGTTTCTAGTTAACAATTGATTTAATCTTACTAGGATCAACCCTAATCCCTTGAGAAGAAACAACATATCCTAGAAAGAATACCTCTAAAAGCCAGAAATCACACTTACTTAGCTTAACATACATCTGCTTTTCCCATAGGTTTTGTAACACAACCTATAGATGCTTAACATGATCATACTCATTCTTGGAATAGAACAGGATATCATTTATAAAAACCACTACAAACTGGTCTAAATAGAGCCTAAACACTCTATTCATTAAATCCATGAATGCAACTGGAGCATTAGTTAACCTGAATGGCATTACAAAGATTTCATAATGTCCAATGTATTTTTTAGAACATCCACATCCTTTACCCGAAATTGATAATACCATGATTATAGATCTATCTTTGAAAATACTCCTGCATCTTTCAATTGATCAAATAGATCTTCTAACATTGGCAATAAATACTTATTCTTCACTGTAACTCTGTTCAATTTCCTGTAATCAATATACATTCGAAGAGTCCCATCTTTCTTCTTAACAAACAAAATCAGTGCTCCCTAGGGTGAGACACTGAGTCGAATGAATCCCTTATCTAGTAGCTCTTGCAGTTAAACCTTCAACTCCTTCAATTCAGTAAGAGCCATCCTGTATGGTGCCCTCGATATAGGAGCAGTGTCAGGCATAACTTCAATAGACAGCTCCACTTCCTTTTCAGAAGGGAGTTTGGGTAGCTCTTCAGGAAACATATCTGAAAATTTGCTCACCACTGGAATACCTTGCAGTTTAACACTCTCTTTCTTAGAATCAATCACAAAAGCTAGATAAGCTTCACATCCCTTCCTAAGGAACTTTTGAGCTTACATAGCAAATACCATGTTAGTTAGAGAACAAGTGTGGATGCTATGCAATACTATTTCAGGTTGATCAGTTTTCCTAAGTACAACCATCTTAGCACTACAGTCAACCACTCCCTGATGCTTAGATAATCAATCCATACCAAAAATCAAATAAAATTCATGAAAAGATAACCTAATTCGATCGGCCACATAATCACTTCCTTGGATCCTAATAAGACAGTTTTTATAAACCTTATTAACTAATACACTTCTACCAAGAGGATTGGTTTCGTAAATATCATACTCTAACTGATCTACAAGCATCACTTTAATAGAAATTTCTCCAATACAGATATAAGAATGAGTGGATCTAAGAGTAATCAAAGCATGCATTTCAGAATTAAAGAGAGAAATAGTACTCACAATAACTTTAGGTGCGTTATGATCCTCATGAGCTTTTAAGGCATAAGCTTGAAACTGGAGTAGAAGGTATTGCAGGTCGATCAATGGTCTTTAAAATAGTACTTGGATTAGGCCTGAACTGATTAGATCCTCTATGACCTCTACTGTGTCCTCTGTTTCCAGCAGGTGCATGAGAGACCTCCTTACTAGCTTGTAATGTCTGAATCTATCTCATAAGGTAACTTGCTATCAAATGATCAGTACCACCACATTGAAAACATACACCTGTAGCCTTCCAACAAGTAACTCGATGGTATTTGGAGAAATGAGGGCATTCTGGAATGTTCAAGGTTACCAAAGAGGAACTCCTACTAGAAGCATTCGATGAGGGAATGCTTTGTCACCTTCCCTTAACTATTGATCTCTGAGTAAATTCTGGTGCAGTGGAGGCACCTTCACGACTTCATTTACCTAAGCATAGACTTCCTCTAGCAAAGCCCCTTCTCTTCACCCTTTCTCTTATAACCATCTCATACTTCTCTAGTTTAATAGTAGCTGGTATTAGCTGATGATAGGTCACTTGCTACAAAAGAGTAAATGCTACTCGATGACGTTTGATCAAATCCTTTAAACCATCTTCAAACTGATGACACTGGAACTCCTCAGTATGTATGGGTTCACGTGGATAGTTACTAAGTCAATTAAACTGATATGTGTTTAATTGTTGATATATTTAATTATTTACACTTAGCGATTAATGATACAAAAATGCTTAGGATACTTACTTTAATTCATAAATGATTTTAGGTACAATTTGGAAGTAAAGAAATTAAAGTGAGTCAAAGCACG
This sequence comes from Erythroxylum pedicellare, assembly GCA_027563575.1. Taxonomy (NCBI): domain Eukaryota; kingdom Viridiplantae; phylum Streptophyta; class Magnoliopsida; order Malpighiales; family Erythroxylaceae; genus Erythroxylum; species Erythroxylum pedicellare. The sequence continues at coordinate 7,466 of JAOQMP010060849.1, read as the reverse complement.
ACATCTGGTCCATTTTCCAAAGATTAATATCTACTTGCCTTCATGGAGGCAGAAAAAAAAAAGACAAGAAAAATGGAACACAAAGAAGAAAGAAACATGAGAATAAAATGACAACACATGTTGGAATCCAACGCCAAAGCACTGCATATACGGGAGGATTAAAAAGAAGCAAGATAGCAGCATGGACTAGCCAAAAAATGACATAGCATGGCCATGACATGCCACAATCAAAACGATGGCTACTGGTACATTAAACGCAGACCATGCGATTTATGAAATGCAAATAACATATGAGTTTATGCAAACAATGTTTGCACAAATGTAGAATTTGTGTTTCATGTAAACGTTATGCATGAAATGTAGACGTTTGGCTGAGAGAGGATCTACGAGGAGAAGAGTGTGAATAGTGTGCTGGACTAAAAACTAACACATTAAATTGTCCTATCAAAAGAATGATGCGGTGCAGGCATAAGGAGGGCATGAAGAGAGGGGGCCACTGCAGCTTTGCCTTGGCGACAATGAGGGTTGCGTGAGCTGCATTAAGCGCAATGGACTGCATTAAATGCAGACGAGGAAAGCGGGAGGTGTGTGCATAGCGTGGCTGGGCTTAACCAAATTAAGGGCTAATTAGGGGGTTTCAGCTAAGGAGTGGAGTGGAGGCTGAAGCATTTTTTCGAGAAAGACCCATAAAGGGCTAGACATATCAACGCTGGTTAGGAGACGACATCGATGCCAATGACCCGAGTTAAATATTTTTTATTATTTTGTTGTTTCTTTCTCTCATTAGAAATTGATTGTGTTATCCGATGGTAATAGATTTGGGTATTGTGTATAAATAATCGAATTTTTTTTATTGTTCAGTTATTTATCTATAAACCTATTGGGTATTGTGAAAAGATAATTTTAATGCATTCATTGAATCGTTTAATTACAAACCTATTTCTAGAATTGAGATATAATCTGTAATTGTTAAGTTGAAATTCATTTGTAGCTACTAATGATTCGTAATCGTTAGGGATAACATGACACATCATATGTGGTTGTTGCCTTGATTAATTGGTTTTCCTAATTTGTAATGATGCTGCCTAATTAAATCTAGAGATTGTATCCTAGGTTATTCGGTGGTTAGGTTTAATTAACGATCATATTTTGATTAAACAAAACCTACGGGAAAACTAGGGTTAATTATTAACTCATGATTAATAGTTCCTATGAGAGGTTTGAGAACAGCAAAATAATTAAATATGCTTAATTAGGGTGTAGGGCTTGATTGAACCAAAGAACAGGGTCCCTATCGAATTCCCAACTTTTATCATTTTTCACATATTTTCTTTAATTTGTTTTCGTTATATTAGTTAGTTTCTTTTTATTTTCTTCTTTCAAAAATCCAAAACCCCCTGTTCAGTCTAAACACCGGTTAATTTGATTTCATAAACATTACACACACTCTTTGTGGGATCGATCTAGACTCACCACTACTATAGTAATAGGTCTAGTTATTTTATTTTGACTAGCATAACGATGCGCGGTCAAAAATGATCCGGAGCAAGTTTATAATATGGGAGCTCAATATGTATGAGGAGGGAGAAACAATCCTTACTCCAACACATACAACCCTGGGTGGAAAAATCACCCTAACTTCTTATGAACGAATAATGCTGGGGGATAGTTCAGACCTTAAGGACCACTTGGCTTCCAACAAGATAAAATGAGCTTAATGGAATCTAAGTTGGACAAAATTTTAGACAAGCTTGGAACCCTAGACAATGTACATAAGAGTCTAGAAGGAAAATTCGAACAAGTAACCAAGAACCATGCCTCTTTAATCCACAATCTAGAGGTCCAAGTAAATCAATTGGCAAATGCCTTCCCTGTGTAAAATAAGGGAAATCTTCTTAGCATTTTCAAAAGGAGCAACTAAAGGCTATTACACTTCAAAGTGGGAAAGAACTTAAACCATCTATAAAGACAATAGAGGAACTCGTCCCCCCTATTGATAAAGACCAAGAAAAGGAGAAAGAGGTGAATACAAGCGAATACCCTCCTTATGTCGGTCCTCCACCATATCCCTCCAAGATTCCTTTTCCTCAATGATTACAAAAGAAGAAGCTAGATGCGCAATTTGTGAAATTCGTTGAGAAATTAAAGATATTACAAATAAATCTCTCATTTATAGGGGCTTTGGAAAATATGCCTATATATGTAAAAAAATTTAAGGACATATTATCAAAGAAGTATACTTGGGAAGATAATAAAATAATATCTCTAACTGGCACCTACAGTTCTATAGTCATTAGCCAGGTACCATCTAAATTGAAGGATCCAGGGAGTTTCACAATACCCTATGTGGTTGGTTAATTTGAATTCACAAAGTGCTTGTGTGGCCTAGAAGCAAGTATTAATCTTATACCTTTATCAATACTCAAGAAGTTGAGGTTGGGTGAGGTTATACTAACATTGATGTTAATTTAGTTGGCTGATCAATCTATTAAAAGACCATTTGGAATAGTGAAAGACGTTTTGATGTAAGTGGACAGGTTCATTATTCTTATAGATTTTGTGGTTCTCAATTTTGAAGAAGATACGAACTGTCCATTGATCCTTAGTTGACCGTTTATGAATACAAGGAAAGCCATAATTGATGTTCACAAAGGGAAATTAGCACTTCAAATAGGTAAAGATTAAATTAAATTTAATATGAATAAGGCTTTAAAGAACCGAACAACAAATAGCACGTTCATGAAGGTTTAAATTATGGTTCCAAATTTGCGAGAACAATTTAAGAGTTGCATCGCAGAAGTACATTCAGTGGAAAGAAAGGCAAATAATGGATATGAGAAACTTGATTCTAATGGAGATGATGAGATGGATGAGTTGGATGTTCAAACCCATCAAGATAAATTAGTCCGAACTGAAGCACCCATACCACCATCCACAGAAAAAGTACCCACATTAGGGCTTATACCTTTACCTACACATCTCATATACACCTTTCTAGGTGAAAGTCAAACGTTACCAATAATCATCTCAAATCAATTGAATGAGAAACAAGAAAGTAAAGTGGTAGCAATTATGAGAAAGTGAATGAAAGCTATCGAATGGCAAATTTTTGGTATTTGAGGTATAAGTCCAATTGTTTGCATGCTCCAAATAAACCTCGAGTAAGGATGTAGAACAGTGAGGGAGCATCAACGAAGGTTAAACCCTAACATGAATTAGGTGGTCAAGAAAGAAATAATCAAACTCTGAGATGTAGGGATAATTTATGCCATCTTTGATAGTGAATTGGTTAGTCCAGTTCAATGTGTACCTAAAAAGGGTTGAATGATGGTAATAGAAAATGAGAATGGAGAAGTAATTTCAACAAGAACGGTCACTTGATGGAGAGTGTGCATAGACTATCATAAACTCAACTCAGATGATAGAAAGGGTAGCTGGTCATTAGTTTTATTGTTTCTTAGGTGGATATTTAGGATACAATCAAATCTTCATCTACCCTGATGATTAAGTAAAGACCACATCCACCTGCCCTTATGGTACTTTCATGTACAAACAAATGCTTTTCAGACTATACAATGTCCCAGTTTCATTTCAAAGATGTATAATGTATATCTTTGCTGACATGATCGAAGATATAATGGAGGTGTTCAGGGATGATTTTTCAGTTTTTAGAGACTCTTTCATAATGTAACCAATTTGGCCAGAGTTCTTCAAAGATGTGAATAATCACATTTAGTGTTGAATTAGGAGAAATGCTAATTTACAGTGCAAGATGGAATAGTGCTAGGGTATAAAATCTCACACCAAGGATTCTTAGGTAATGTAGGATTTTATCATCAATTTATCAAAGACATGTCACTAATTGCAAGACCTTTGACAAACTTATTAGTCAAGGATGTGCCTTTTCTATTTGATGATAAGTGTATGTCTATATTCAACAAACTAAAGGAGGCGTTAATATCCAAACCAATTCCATCACCACTAGACTGGACACTTCTATTTGAGGTTATGTACAATGAAAACGACCAAGCTATAGGTTATGTATTGGGCTAAAGGATAGATAAAAGGTTACATGTGATCTACTATGCAAGCAAGTCCCTTACAGGACCTCAACTTAATTACACCACCACAGAGAAGAAATTACTTGCAGTAGTGTATGCATGTGATAAATTTTGACAAAACCTTTAGTAACAAAGTTAATCATATTCACTGATCACACGACGTTAAAATACCTTTTTAATTAAAACATGCAAAACTAAGGCTCATTTGATGGGTGTTACTTTTATAAGAATTTGATATAGAGGTGAGAGATAAAAAGGGAATAGAGAACATGATTGCAAACCACTTATCCACACTGAATGGAAGGGACTGCAAGCCAAGTGAAGATATTAATGAAAATTTTCTCAATAAAACCCTTATGCTACTTGAAAGTTTGATTACACCATGGTTCTCTGATATCGCAAATTATGGTGCCATTGGTAAACTTCCTTCTAATCTATCTTACAAATACAGAAAGAGATTCCTACATGATTATAACCACTATCTATGGGATGAGCCAATTTTATATAGAGAATGTGTTGATGGTTTAATGTGATGATGAGTTCTGGAGGAGGAAATGTTGGACATCTGGAAGAAATGTCATGAAGGTCAATATGCTGGACATTATAGAGCTAACAAAATGACAACTCAAATACTCAAGAGTGGATTTTATTGGCCACAATTGTTTAAGGATGCTTAAAATTTTGTAGCATAATCTGATTGGTGCTAGAGAATAGATAACATCTCTAAAAGAGATGAGATGCCTTTATCTAACATTTTAGAAATCGAAGTCTTCGATGTATGGGGCGTCGAATTTCTAGGTCCTTTCCCATCTTTAATATGAAGCATGTACATTCTAGTGGGGGTGGATTATGTTTCACGTTGGGCTGAAGCAGTGGCACCTCTAACAATTGATGGAAAGGAGGTGCAAAAGTTCATGAAATGGTTATTCAATATGTTTGTAGTGCCACATACGATAATAAGTGATGGAGGTATACTTTTCTACAATAGATCTTTTGATTCCCTTTTAAAAAGATATGGATTGCACCACCTTACCATCCGTAGACTATTGGCCAAGTGGAAGTTGTCAACTAGGAGCTGAAAGGAATTTTGGAAAAATTGGTAAACAACTCTAGGAAGGATTGGGCATAAAGCTGGACGATGCCTTATGGGCTTATAGGATTACTTTGAAAACACCTATCGCAATAAATCCTTATAGGCTTATATATGGAAAAGGTTATCATTTGTTGGTCGAACTAGAACATCGGGCATACGGGGTGATAAAAGTGTTAAATTTGGATTAGAAGTAAGCAAGTAAAAAGCGACTTTTGCAACTAGAAGAACTTGAGGAGTTTCATTATAATTCGTACGAAACGCGAAACTCTGCAAGGAAAAGGTGAAGAAATGGCATGATTCTAATCTTAAGGAAAAGGAATTTAAAGTAGGAGATGCAGTTCTGCTATATAATTCAAGGTTGAAGCTATTTCTAAGAAATTTAAAATCTCAGTAGAGTGGACTTTTTACGATCATTCAAGTTTTCGATTATGGAGCCCTCAAACTGGAAAATGCTAACAAGGAAACCTTTAAGGTCAATGAGCATGATTGCAAGCTATATCTCGGACAAGAAAGTCCCAAGGACAAGGAAGTGATGTCATTCTGTTAGAACAATTAAGACACCTTCATAGACGTAAAGTCAAGCTAATGACCATAAATTAGAATGTCTAGTAATTCAACTAAAATTATTAGGATAGTTAGAGTTGTTTTGAACTTTCAATAAAACATTAATAATTTGAATTGATTTGGGATCACTACTTCTCTCACTCTCTTTAAGAAATTCCAAGATAAGACAACAGGCTCAAGGGATCCAACTGCCACCTCTGACACCATCCCTACCTCTATCACCGTTAGGCTTTGTTTCTAATCATTTTCCTTTTAAATTTATTCTTCATTTTAATTTTTTTTACTTTAATTTATGTTTCTTCTTTCCATACGTGTTTGTTTCCTCCTTCTAACATTGAGGACAATTTGTTGTTAAATTGTGGGGAGGGTTATATGTTTTGCTTTGAATGTGAATTTTGCGTATTGTATGATAGTTTGTTAAGTTGCATTTTATGAATTATGTGAATGTGTCAATGGCTTAGATGAATTGAAATTGATTTAATTTTTAATATAGTCTATTAGGTTTTGAAGAGTCATTAGTTCGCGAAATTAGCGAATTGGGTTCTTTGGATAAATATGCAAGTTAATTAGGATTTAACGTGATTTTGTCATCCTTTAAATTGTCACAATCATTCGTAACTTTAAGTCCTTCGAATAAAGTATTAGGATTTCGATTAAATGAAAGATTGAGAGGAGAAGTTTAATATGGAAATAGAAACTATGGACACTAGCTTAAGAATTAGAAATATATTAACTCATGTGGTAATTAATAGTCAGGTTTCTATAATTAATTTAGGTAATAACTTATCGAATGCGAAAGCTAGATTCAGTTTATTATTTGAGTTGATCTTAGAATCTGACTGTTAATTTTAGTAAGACAATTAACCAATCATTTCCCCTTAATCATGCTTAGAAGATTAAATTAGTGAAATTAATTCTCAAGAGTTTTCCACTTCAATTTCTACTAGTTTTTGCTTTCGGTCGATTTAGTTTACTTTTTAGACTATTTTGTGATTTTCATTAAAAGCCTTCACACAACAAATCGAGATAGAATGTTTAGTATTGTTTTTATTTTTCTTTTTGTTCAAAATTAACTTAAGTGAACCAATTTCAACTCCGTGGGAGACGACCGTGGGTAATCACCACAATTATCTTGTATATTTGTGAGTAGAATGGCATAGGTCTTTTTACAACATTTTGGGTATAACAAAGAGCAGTGATTAGTGGCTAGTTATAAGTTAGTGAGATTTTGAGCCTCTTATAATGACAAATTCATATTAGTCTTATTGCCCTTCTTTCGTAAGTGACCTTATGACATATACTTCCTGACTTTGCCTTGATTTTCTATTGGAGACCATAATTCTGTCACATAAATTAACATGACAATTATATAGAAATTCTTTATTTTGCAAGCCACATTAGCCATGTGATTTTTCCTACTGTTAAGCCTCTTTAAGCTTTATTATCCTTTTCTTTTAATGTTAACCATATTAAAAAGCTTTAACTTAAAAAATTTCTTAACCAAGCTTAATGTTAATAGAGCATTATTGGTTATTGATGACTATGGATACATAAGAGGATAAGTGTGGTGGTACTCATATATATATGTTGGTTATGGTTGTTAGAGTAATGTAAATATAGTGCCCTAGAAAGCAAGTGTATTTACATATAACTTTATCTTCTTTAGTTATTAATATTTATTATTAATAAAACAAAAGAGTTTGGTTTTATTTGTGTGAGCATTATATATCTAGTTAAAAGGAACCAAG
>JAOQMP010060848.1:0-25601 GCA_027563575.1 Erythroxylum pedicellare | reverse complement strand
TGTTGTAAAGAATAAAGTGGGTCGTTACTTTAATCTTAAAATATACAACTTAAGTATTCACATATTATGGACCACAATCTTGATGAGTGGTGAAATCATATGTGTTTCATTATAATTCTTGATATGATCAGAATTGCTTTTTATAGAGTATTAATCCAGTGTCTACATGTTAGAATTATTAATTGAAATATGTATCAGGGAATATTCACTCAAATAAAGAGTTTATAGTGATATCATCACTTCTACATATTTTAAGGAGATTTGGTGATTAAACTGGCGTCAATAATTTAATGGACTAGCTACCCATCAAGTCTTAACACCAAGATCTTATTTATTAATCACCATATAAAGTAAAACGGGAGATCTAAAAGAAAAAACCAATTTAAGTGCAAAACATTAATTTTACCCTTTATTGTGCGGATGACTATAATAAGGTTCATAATAGGGTTTCCAATTGGACATATTATTTGAAATATGTGTTCTCCTAATATTTAGTAATTCAAGAGCTCAACTAATTGTCTTTAGTGGAATGACATTTAGTTAATAAGCTATAATTTATTCCAATGATATTAAATTAATTCTGGGATTATTGGAGATTGAATTATCTAAGTCCAATAAGATTCCCTACTTGATTTTAAGGAAAGTTATCAAGCAAAGTACGAAATATAAATGGAGGTTTCAGAAGCTCATAATTGAATGTTGGTCTTGCAGTAATTAATGGTTAATTATAAGCTCAAATGTACATTTAGAAAAGGCTAGATTTTGTTTAATTTGATTAATTGGATTAATTAAATTAAAACAAATTTTTTAAGAAAGTAAAGTGCAATTTCTTTTTTTCATCAGGGCTAAATGTTCAGCTGCATATTTAACATTAAATTGTTAAATAAAGATGGTCTTTATTATGGTTTATCATCATTAAATGGAGTTATGAACTTAACATTAAATGATTTAATGGTTATCTTTTAATGATAGCATGTAACCTATTAGCATTCATTGGATTAAAGAAGAAAGATGTACATTGGATGGACCATCTTCCTTCTTTCATCATAAAAAATGAAATTGATAGGTCTCATTTAGGTTAATTGACTTTTCATATAGTCATCTTAAAGACAAAAGAGAAGAGACTCATTTAATGACTTCTTTATAATTGATTAAATGAAGAAATGATGCATTGGTTGGAAAACTCTTATTTCCTTTGTTGTTAACCAAAAGTGTGAGGGAGTAAGAAGGGGTTCTTACATTTTTATCACACTCTCTCCTATCTTGCATGAAAAAATCGAGAATTGCATAAGAGTGTCTCATTCTTGGTCTTCTTTCTTCTAAGAAAATTCTCCTCCAAAGTTTTCTTCTCCTTTCTTATCAAAGGATCTTGTTAACCAAGTTTTCCAAGAAGAACAAGTGGTAGATCGGATTGGTCGAGGATACAATATCGAGAAGAGGAAACAATAACAAGAAGAAGATGATACATCACTTAGGGGAGGATATATTGTCGAGAATCGGATAGCGCAATGAGGACTAAAGATGTAGCGAAGGAGTTAGTAATATAATCTCTATTTTGTTTATGTTTATTATTATCCTTATACCATATGAAGTATAGATTGGCATGATGATTTGGATATATTGCTTTCGGTATAATTTAGATTTCTAAAAAGTTTTGAAATCTACCGTTTCTCCAAATATGACATGCTTTCTTTTTCCGATCTAACTCTATTTACGACGATGCTGTCTCAAAAGAGTTTTGAGAGTCACCTAGCAGGGATAAGAATAAGGGATATGTCAAACTTGCTTTAGGGCAAGTGGAAGACTGTTGGAGTTATGTAAATATAGTGCCATAGAAAACAAGTGTATTTACATATAACTTAATCTTCTTCCATTTACTTTTGTAATGAAAATATTTATTATTAATAAAACAAAATAGTTTGATTTTATTTGTATGAGCATGATATAGCTAGTCATAAAGTATGAAGATTATTTTGTAAGTATATACATATACAAGAAGATGTATGGGAAACATGTATCTTATTGGAATCTAAAATAATTGATTCACAGTTGAATAACTGAGTTGGTCGCTTGATTATGGTTTAGACTATAGTGTTGCGATTTATCTCTATGTAAGTAAAGGAGTTTAATTCAAGGGAATGATGAGTTTCATATCATGATAGTAGTTGACTATTGATAATGGCACTATTAAATGAATCTACAATCATGTATGTTTTTAGAGAATAAAGTAAGTCGTTACTTTAATCTTAAAATATAAACTTTAGCATTTGTTTATTATGAACCACAATCTTGTGAGTGGTGAACTCATATGTGTTTTGTTATAATTCTTGACATGATCGGAATGGATTTTTACAAAGTATCAATCCAATGTTTACATGTTGGAATTGTTAATTGAAACATGTATCAGGGAACATTCACTCAAATAAAGAGTTTATAGTGATATCTTTACTTCTAGATGTTTTACGAAGATTGGTGATTAAACTGACACCAATAGTTTGATGGACTAGCTATCCATCAAGTCTTAAGACCAAGATGAGATCTTGTGTGTTAATCACCATATATAGTAAAATGGGAGATCTAGAAGGAAAAAGCAACATAAGGGCAAAACGGTAATTTTACCCTTTATTGTGCGGATGGCTATAATATGGTTCATAATAAAGTTTGCAGTTGGACATCATATTTGAAACATGTGTTCTCATAGTATTTAGTAATTTAAGAGTTTAACTAATTGTCATTAGTGGAATGACATTTGGATAATAAGCTGGAATTAATTCTAATGAGATTAAATTAATTTTGGGCTTATTGGAGCTTGAATTATCTAAGTCCAATTAGATTCCCTACTTAGCTGCTTGGAAGGTTATTAAGCAAAGTAAGAAATATAAATAGAGGTTTTAAAGCCTATGATTGAAGTTGAGCTTGCACTAATTAATTGTTAATTAGAAGCCCAAATGAACATTTAATATTGACTTTGACTTTGGTTGGATTTGATTAATTAAATTAATTAAATTGAAAAAGTTATTAAAAAGGGGAGGGCATATTTCAGTTTTTTGTAGCTAAATGTGTAGCTGCACATTTAGCATTGAATTTCTAAATTAATGATGGTTTTTATCATGCTTTATCATCATTAAATGGAGTAATGATCATATCATTAAATTGTTTAATGGTTGTCTTTTAATGATGTCATGTAATGTAACCTTTTAGCATTCATTTGATTAAAGAAAGGAAGAGGTGCATTTGATGTACTCTCTTTTCCTTCTTTCATCCATAACCGAAAATGAGAGGTCTCATTTAGGTTATTGGTCTTTTCATATAGCTATCTTAAACAAATGAGAAGAGTCTCATTTATTGACTTCTTTATGATTGATTTAAGAATGAAGTGATGCATTGGATGCACTTCACTTCTTTCTTTCATATTAACTGAAATTAAAAGAGGGTGAATAAGGTGTTCTTACATTTTTTTGATTCACTCTCTCCTCTCTTGCATAGCCTAGCCGAAACTTGAATGAGAAGCGACTCATTTTTGGTTTCTTTCAACTAAGGAAAATCTCTTCAAGATTTTTTCTCCTTTTCCACCAAAGGATTTTGGTAACCAATTTATCTAAAGAGAACAAGTGGTAGATCGAATTGGTCAAGGATATAATAACAAGGAGAGGATACAAAAAGTTTTAAAATCTATCGTTTTAGCCAAATCTCGCATGCTTTTGTTTTCGATTCAACATAAAATGTGTTAATACTTTATGTATTAATTTTTGAAAGAAAATTATGGTCAAATCCCTGCTTTGGAAAATTCGATAAGACATTTTAAGTTATTTTTTTTACTGTACACGTTACCCACTTTCAAGAACAGCTTTACCTTTCTTAAAAAAAAACTTTTGAGAACAACTTTTAAGAACATTTGTATACAGCTATTTTGCCCCTTTTACTTCATCTTTCTACTTGTTCCTCTCAATCTTTAATATTATCGTATGTTGGGTTTGTGCTTTGCTTCATTGTATGATTTTTTCCAACTCAATGCTTCATTGTATGATTAAAAGTCAGTTTATTTTAATTTTGGGGTTTAAGTATGAGATAATATGTACAATTGTACATACATAGAAAAAGGTAGAAACAGATCCTAATATCTTTAGTGATATATGAATAGGTGGTTTTCTTTCTCTCTCTTTTTCTGTTTCATGATATATCAAAATAAACACATTCATCTCTATTTTGGCTTTGATTTTCTCTATAATTGTATTATCTGAAATGGAATTTTTCATTTTTGTTTCCATCAACTCCTCTAAGATTCAAATTTTCAAACCCTAAACAAAACCTCTTGCTCTCCTTCTTTTTCTCAACATGATGGTTCATGGTTTAGAAACTGGTTGGTTTATTATTAACTGACCGATTTTTGTTAATAATGGTTATAAGTAAAAATCAAACTAGAAACTAATCTAGTTTGTACTTAACTCAGTAGAATTGGCTAGTTCGGTCCGATTTTTGCTTCATTACTAAATACTCAAATAAATTAGTAAACAAAAGTTTTTGTTCCTTAAAGAAATTACTCAAATCATTTCAACATAAAATTAAAAGCCTATATCTTTAATTTTTCTCTCAAATTTACACAAAATTTATAAAATATAATTCCCAAAAAATTACTAAAATACAAATTTAAATGCCCAACATTAAACATGTTTTAAAAGTTAAAACATGACCAAAACTATGCCTTAAAGTTAAAACCAAAGGTCAAAAACATCCATTCATAATTTCATACTCTATCAAATTGTCAAATCACCTTCACAAAGTCATAGACGTTAACCATTCACACTCCATATGCATCATCTATTCTCATTGTCCTAGTCCATACTCCATACATAAGTAAAATCCTAATAGCTATATGAAGACAAATTTGGGTCACTAGGTAGCTAATGTTAACAGTGAAAATGAGGAGTAATGAGTCACCTAGTTGTGTTGGCAACATCGAGTGGCAAGGATAGCATATCTGGTGGCAACTTTAAAGCAGATGTGATCTTGTGGAAGAGATGTGATTGGGTGGATGTGAGCTAATTTTGAAGGAGATATGGATGCGAAAGCCAAGTAGTACAACGGTGTGTGAGAGTTAATGGATGGTTGATGACTGATAGTTGAACTAGAGAAAATAAGATGAAACTTGAAGGAGAGATCGAGAGACGTAGTGCAGGCAGTAGGAATAGGGTGGATGTGATTTTTGTGAATGAAAGCAACTACCGGATGAATTGCTTGTCTAGGGTTAGGCTATATATGGTTGGATATAAAGTTTTTAATAGAATAGAATGGTTTAAAATGGAATGAAACGTAAATGGATGTAATATTAGAAATTTGTTGTTTGGGAGGGATTGAAGGGTTCATAATGTAATATGGTGAAATATTGTTTGGATGAAGGGTTTATAATGTAATATAATGTATCATTTTACATTCCATCCCAAACCCCCCAAATCAGAGGTTTTTCATTTTTACTGTTTATGGTGGAATGGGATTTTTTATGAAACCATCATCTTCCATTCGATTCCATTATAAACCATCTTCCTAAATAATGGAATAATATTACATTTTATTCTATTCTATTAATAAACCCTGAACCAAACAGACCCTTAATGGTACATGTTTTATTTTCCTTTTCATTTTGGTACTTTCTTTTAGATTTACAAACTTTACCGATAAATGTCATCATTTTAAGTACCGGTTAATATCGATTGGTATCCAACAAAAACACCAATATTGATCATTATCTATAACCAAAGTGGTACCAATGTAGTACTAATGTAGATATACCATTTTTCCACTAGTACATATTGGCCACTAGAGAATGGTACTTATAACCTACTTTGAAAATATGATGCTATGTAAATCTCATGAAAGATTTCAAGCTAGCATTAAAAAGATCATATAGGTCTTCCTCAAGCACCCCATTCAACCCCATTTATTTAAGCCACGATACACTCATAAGGAAACTCTCTTAAGTTAACCATGAGTGAAATAAATTAGATTTAGAAGATCATGTGAATAAATTGGCACAAAGGCTAACAAAGATATCTCATAAAAATATATCACATATCATAAGTCAAAATAAATCCATAAAAAACAACCACTAGAGTTTTCCCTATATAAACATTGAAAAAATTTAGATATAAATCACATTCAAAACAATAAGATCAAATGAAAAAAATAGAGAAATAATGGTTTAAATGAATCTAGCTGAAATCCCTAAGGTCATCAAAGCTTGATCTGTATAGATGATGTTTTAATCTTAATTCTTTAGTGAAAAATAACTTAAAACCAATTTTCCAAAGTATAAAGAAGTCTTCTGATGATTAATCCTAGCTTTTAGAGAGAAAAAAAAATCTTAGAAGTGTTTTTTTGTAAAAACAATTAGAATTCCATGAAAATTAGGATTTTTATAATTAAATACATTGTAGTTTGCCTATACCTCAATCAACCCTATGATCATGGCTCAAATTATGGGCCTTTAATGTTTCTAAGGATAATGATATACACATCCTCTAGCATGATAGTGTCTTCATCTCATATATCATATTACTTCTTAAAATATGAATAGACAATCTTTTCTAAGGTCTTGTCCCTTAATCATGGATCTCACTATTTTTATGCAAATGGTCTCTTACTTAATTATGACTTATATTTTGTCATTTGCTACATTTGATCCTTTTAGTTCACTAACTGGCACTCAGGCATGAGCTAGATCGTGTTCCTCCAAGAATTATGAGTTTCTTTATGTTTTTTTCTTGATATTGACTTTAATTCTTGAATAATATCATCTCAATGTCTAATTTTTATGATTATCTAAAATATAAAAGACTAGTAAAACAAGGCAACATAGCATTAAAATTAAACAGAATTCTTAGTAAAAATATGCATAATTCATATACAAGGCAATATAACATTAAGTTATTATTTGTTCTCAAGAAAACCAATTTGATTACCTTTAACATAAGAATGTAGCAATTATAGGAAAAAGTTCAACAAATCAATTTCAATAATCTAGATTATCCATTATACATTAAATTGCAATGTTTATCAATTAGTTAGACTTTTAGATACTTGCATTAAGTCATAAATCAATTTAATTCATATAAAAAATTTCAAGCATCCACTTAATTTATGACATTCAACCTAACATGAGAAAAATGGTTCAACTTTTAAATGTTTCATTAACATAAAAATAAAACATTAAACCTTGAATTAACAAAAGAATGTTTTGTTATGAATACAACTAGTTACTCAGGTAAGTTAATGTTTCAAATGGATACTAGGATCGCTCTTTAACTTAATATTTTTATTTGAGTTAAAGCTAGTAAAGTGAGTTTATTTATATTTACTTATTCATAAATTTTTATTTTTATTTATCTATATTTTTATTAGGATACTAAAATGATTAAAAAGAATTCACTTTTAACTTACTGATGTGCCTAAATTAAACAAAAAAATATCATAATGCAAATTTAAGTGTTTGTTATCATTATTCGACAAAATTAGAACCAAGTTAGTTATCAATGCTCATAACTATTGGCTTCAAATCATTGTTGGAAACAACCACGTACAATATGTCATCTTCATTGATCTTCTTTCATTGACCAAAGTTTTCTCAAAATTGTTACATTTTAAGCCAATTATTGTTAAATTGATCGGCATAACAAACATGGTTATAAATTAATTGATTTTCTCCCCACACTGAAGTTATAGCTTATCCTTAATATATAAAATATAAAGAATGGAAAATTAACATTAAGGGCAATAAATAAAACTAATAGAAATAAAAAGGCAAAGAATATTTCTCTACCTTTTTTTTTGTTTGTCGTCAAAGGTATGTATAATCATCATTTAGAAATTATTTCCACCTTGTAAACAAGAAAGACTAAAAAATAACAAAAAATAGAATGTGAAAAGAACTAATGAAATAAAACCAATTTAAATGATATCTAATAAATATTTAAGTATTACATGAAAGGGGAACATTAAAAGAAAATCTAAGTTCAATTTAAGTTATGCTAGACAAAGAAACAATAATCCAAGTAAAACCATCAAAGTAGAAAATTAACATCTTAAACTCTAGTTACTTCATGATTGGTGTGATGGACTTGGTTAAATAACTTTTGACTTCCTAAACCTAATATGCGTCAACAACCTCTCCTTTATCTTATTTAATTGCTACTCATATTTATTAGACCACCTTTACATCATTTTTTGTAGCTCATTGAGTTTGAATTACTAATTTTTAATGTGTATCATTGATGTATCAATCTTTTTTGTTATCATTTAAGGTGTTGTGAAGGTTATATTATGAGCTATAACTATTGGACCTACATTAAAGTCAATTGGGTTTTCACCTATATTAATGACCATATGTTCACCATTAACCTTCCTAATCATGTTCAATAGAAACATTTTTTTAAAGCCAACAATTATAGAGAAAGATCTAACCGTTAAATATAGGATCATATCATATATGTGTAACTTTCTTGTTAGTTTTTCACACAATTAGCTCTTGTTCTTCTCTATTCCATATTTCTTAGGTATACGATAATATAAAAATCGAGATTACATGGACTCTTCCATACAAGAATTTTTAGGTAAAAGATATCTTAATGCATCTCTTCCTAAAATTGAAAAATGATAACATATGCAAAGATCAAATGGTGATAGGTGTAGACTATACTATGTTTTGATAGATGTTTAATTGTGCTTTTGAATGTTTCTTAGATGATTATCATATGTATAGGCTTAAAATTATGTTAATGTTAGTGTTTGTATATATTCTAAGTGTTTGTTTCGTTTAAAGTAAGAATTGGATCTTAATTTTATGTTTTAAAAGGTGTTTGATGTGTTTATTAGTGATGAAAACTAAGAAATTGAGGAATGAAGAAGATGGAGACTGAATGAAGCAGGTCACGCTCATGACTACAAAAAGGAATTTCCGTATGCGTGATGTTAACACCCATGTTATGATCGTGATACCACTTTCCAATTGTTTAGGGTTTAGGGATATTTTTGGAACCGAATGAAGAGGGGAAACCTTATAAACAACCATAGGACCCTAAAATATTATTTAAAAAAGTGAAAGACACTAAAAACGTCGCCACCATCTAACAGAAGTGGATTAAACAAGGGAGATCAAGAAGAATGTCTAGAATTCCAGTTTCCAGATCAAGCTTCAAACTGAGTTTTTTCTTTCTTTCCTTTTGCTATTTTCGACAAACTTGATGTATAACTTGAATTCTTTGATGTTTACTACATTCATGAGTTTCTAATTTTTAGATTAGGGTTTATTCCAAAGTTATTTTGTAACTTTGATCTTTATTGATTCATTGTAAAATTTTGGTATTGTGATAATCGTGCATACTTATACTTTGACAACAAATCGAGAGAGTGAGTCAAAGGTAATTAGATTAGATTACACAATGAGAGTTGGTAGTTTAATAATTCATGCAATTATCAAAATAACAATCATTAGAAGAGAGATATTATGTGAGAAATTAATTGTCCAATAGATAACTTCATATCTAATTGAAAATGTTAGGAAAGTTTTATGAATCGAGAGGTTGCAATTTTGGAATTTTTAGATTCAATTAGGGATTAATTGATTAGGTCTTAAGAGAGAGTAGTTAATACCTCAGAAAATCTAGGATCAACATATAATTTGGTCAATCATAGTTAAGGAAACAAAATAGTGAGAGAATAAATCCTAAGCATTCATCCTTGATCAAACCTTAAATTAATTGGTAGCTCACTTCTTATTTGATTTCATTGCTTTGTTTTGTTATTTTAATTCAATTTTGTTATTTATTTTTATTAAAATCAATTTATTTTGACCTTAGATAAAATTAGGTTCAACTAGTTTTATCTATTTCCTCGTGGGATCGATACCATTCAATAATATAAGATATAATCCGTATACTTATGGGTATTAAGAGTTTTATTAGATGTAAAACTTGTTCAAAAAGTTTTTAGCACTGTTGATGGGGATTTTAGCATTAGGACAATTTGAATTCCTTTGATTTAAGGAACTGTTACCCTTTCTTATGTGATTGAGGTACCCAATCCTAAGAAACAAAAACAAAAAAACAAAAAGAGAAAAGAAAATTTGGGCATAAAGTATAAGATATATCAATATAAACATCACAAGGCAATAATGAGGAATTCGAAGAGCTAAACGTCAAGAAGAGAAAGAAAGAACAATGGTAGAGGAAATACATCACGGAGAGCAAAGGATCCTTATGGACTTCCTGAGGCTAGGGTTCAACGCCTATCGTCAAGGAATTATATGACCACCATTACAAATGACACGCGTTTTGTTTGAAGAGATAGCGAACAATAGTTATCTTTGGACATCAAAATGAAGTAGACATCAAACAACCTTCTAAGATCCAAAAGGAATTATTACTGCAAATTCAATGACACATTATAGGCTAAGACCAACATCCCTACACTTCTTTTAGATAATGCAGTCTCATCAATTTTTTTGGCACCTTACCGAGAATTTAGCATTAGGACGATTTGAATTCCTTTGATTTAAGGAATTTTTTACCCTTGAATGATTGAAGAACCTAATCCTAAGAAAAAAAAAAAAACAAAAGAAGAAGAAATTTGGAAGCAAAGTAGAAAACACATTAATCAAGACTAGGAATGTCAATTTTGGCCCTGCTCGACTCAGCCCGATTTTAGCCCAGGACGTAAAAAATGATGTAGTTTTTAAATTTTTTTAAATATATATAAGGTTGGGTTGGGTCAGGCCAAAGGACGGGTGGGGTCATGGGCCACTGTAGGATCCCGTTTCTGGAGTCCAACTCTGAGGTCATAAAAACATGAGCTTAGTTCCCCTATAGGGTTACTCCAATGAAAATCACAACATCTACAGTGGCGGACTTCACCGCAGCACCAGAATGTTTGCTGCGGCAAACCGTTGGGAAAAATTACTTCGTTGCGGCAAACTAAAGCTTCACCGTGGCGAAAATATGAAAGTAATTTCCAATGATCCTTTGTGACAAGTTCACTGCGGCAAAGTCTCGAGGTTGCCAAGACACACTCAAGAGCTTTTCTAAAGGTCTTTACGTCTAACCAAACCTACTTTCACTCTAAGTTGTCCCAAACTCACTTCCTTTAGTCAATATCATTTTATAACAATTCAACTACCAATGTTATTTCATCATACTCTCTAATATCTTTTTTTAAAACATTTAATTTATTTCTTATAACTAATTATCATTCTTCACAATTTCCTATCTTTCTTTTTTTTTCCATATCACATCTCACTTATATGTTACAACAATTCGTAATCAAAATGATCAATCTCAAAGCGATAACTTCCTCAAGAATACCTAATTTCAACTCAACCTCATCTATACGCGAATTCATATTTCATTAACCTCGAAAGTAAAGAGTTTTACAAAACTTTAATCACATATCAACAAGAAATCATTAGCTTAATACAAAATACACATGGATGCTTATGTCTGATATATTGCTAAAGCTGCTTAAAAATCAAACTAACTTAGTACAAAAGCTAACTATCTTGTAATTGCCAAATACCTTTATGCTCTTGATCACTCGATCTCTTGCTCATCACCTGAGGATGGGGAGGAACAAGGGGTGAGCTTGAAAGCTCGTGGGTAACAAGTTTATAACGGAGAAACACGTAAAAACTATTGAAATATTTATTAGTCATGGAAAAATTCTTATTGAATCATAAAATGCATAGTTCTCAAATTCTAAACCAATTCACAATAATACAAATCATGTATGCATCAATTTGTTGACATATTATAAACACATAAGCACATCATAATGGTTTGGGTAGGTCCAAAACAAAACGTACTACACATTTCCATATAATGGTCCTCTGTAGCCATGAACAGAACGTACTATCGCAATCCCACGTAATGGTCTTGCGTAGCCGTGAGCTTATGGGAGTCTATGAAGGAGCTCCATGCCACTAGAGGGCCGGCAGGAGAAGTCTGTTCTCAAAATGCACTTGACTTAACTTAAGGGACCACCACAAACTCACATAACATGTATTTCATGACTTGCAAAATATATTGCCCAAAAACGCACTTTTTGGAAACATTATTTTCATAAGCATCATAATTTCAAAACCATTTCCATCTTCATCTCATAAATCATCAATAAATCAAGTACCAAACATGTGGCAATTTCTTAAATCATTCATATAGCAATAATACAACATTTATAAACAAATGAAATCATTTTAATTTTATTGCTTTTTAAAACATCGTCATGGCTTATTAACTCTATTATAAGCATGTAACCCACCTTGAAATCTTTGCTTATAAAATTGCTCAAAGAGACCTCTCCCTTTGCTCATCTTAGCTTCCTTGATTTCCTTTAACAATAATCAAAAACTCCTTTCAATAGGAATTCCAATTTAGAACTTAAAGAAACATATTCACTAAAACCCATGCATTTCCTAAGCTTTTTGAACCCAAAACCCTTTCAAAAATTTAGAATTTTAATTCAATTTTCCACTATCATTCTGATCTGGTAAATGAAGAAATTTAATAACACTTCCTTCTAGAAACATGTTCCCTATTGTCTTAAGTTTCTAATGACACCAAAATCATTCAATTTTGTTTAATAATCTGAAAGTTATACGTTAAACATGTTCGGACTATTCTTATACTGAAACAATATTTTATGCTCAACTTCCATCCAAACATTGAAATCCTTAGAGACTAAATTAGAACTCTATTTCATCATACAATTTGTATCCCTATGTCTCTAGTTTATTAAAAAAAAACCATCCCATTTGGATAACCATACAAAAAGTTATACCTAAAATACCAAAGCATGTTCAAGTTATGTAGAGAAAACTTCGTCGTGGAGAACTTTGATTTCTTGCAATTTCGCCAAGGTGAATCTCAGAGTTGGTTACAGCGAACCACGGGGACATCTCTGCGATGAACAAAAAAGTTAGTTATGGTGAACTTTCATAGAAATGTGACTCTTCTCCTAATTTTTTCCAGATTTTCCACATCTAGCATCTACATCTAACACATCTTATACAAAAATCATCTTTTCTACTTCATTTTCAACTTCATTTCAACTCAATATCATTCACAAATACATCATAATCTATCTTTGATCATTAACCCAAAAAGAGAACATTTGCCTATATCATTCATCAACAACTTTCTACACATATTCAACTTCATTTGAGTTTCATTTAACCATACCCATGAAATTTAAAGCATAACTAACTTGTTGGAGCTTGAATGTCTTCAAAATCTTCAAGATCTCCAAAACCCTAGCTTGATCCTCTTTTCTTTTCTCTCCTTCTCTTCTTCTCTTCGTTATTTTCTCTTCTTCTCCCTTATTCAAAGAAAGACAACATTTCTTCTTCCCTTAATACCATTAATGAATGTGCAAAGTCCACTTTGCCCTTCCATTAAGCCTTATAGCCTTTTAAACTTAAAAGACTTGCCAAAAATGCCCTTATAAAATCTTACTAGCTTAATTAAATTGACCTATACAATAAATCCTACTAACTTTGACATAGTAATTAATTCCAAAAATAATTAATCTATCAAAACTTCAAAATCTTTTTATTTAAATCATGCTTAATTTAATAAAACAATAAAGAAGATTTCAAGGGCCAAAAGCCACGCAGCCCGTTGGTTAGATTGGGCCAGGCTAGGAGCTGTTTAAGCCCTACTCGACTTATTGACATCCTTAATTAAGACATCATAACACTTTTATGAGGAATCCAAAGAGTTAAACGCTAAGAAGAGATAGAAAGAATGATGGTGGAGGAAATAAATCATGGAGAGCAAAGGACCCTTATGGACTTCATGAGGCTAGGGTACAACACCTATCATTAAGGAATTACATGACCAGTAGTTCGTATGATATATAATTTGTTAGAAGAAATGGAAAATAATAGCTATCTTTGGCCATCATAACAAAGTAGATAGCAGTCAACCTTTTCAAATCTAAAAGGAATGATTGTTGTGAATTCACTAACATCATTGTAGGCTAAGATCGATAACCTCACTAAGCAGCTAAACATCCTAATAGCTGCCTCTTTCTCTCTATTTAAATCAATTTAATACAGATTTGACCTATGTGGACAAGAGACCTATATCAAAACTGATTGTTTCCTAGTGGAAAACAATAATATGCAGTAATTAAACTTCATAGGAGCATAAATTGGTCAAGGAGGTAATGATCCTTATTAAAACACATATAATAATAGGCGGTGTAACCATTTGAATTTCTTTTGTTCTAACAATGCATTGACTTAAAATAGGAGCTCAAGGCCTACCAAAATTTCAATAAGACGAGTCCAATTCATGGGATTCAAAATTGGACAAGCTTACGAGTATAGAAGGAAAATTTGAGCAAGTAACGAAAGATCATACCTCTTTTATTCACAACCTAAAGCTTTAAATGGGCCAGCTTACTAGTGAATTTTATATGAGGAGTGTGGGAAGCCTTCTGAGAAATATGGAAGTAAATCCAAGAGAGCAATTTAAGGCTATCACACTTAAGCGTAGGAAAGATCTAGAAGAACCAATAGAAAAACAAGATAAAGACTAAAAGAAGAAGGAAAAGGATGAAGATAAGGATGAGTACCCTTCCTATGTTCCTCCTTCAGCTTACCCACTAAAAATACCATTCCTATAAAGACTTCAAAAGAATAAATTAGACCTATAATTTGCAACGTTTGTAAAAAAAAAAACTGAAGAAATTGCAAATTACATTAACCTTTGTAGAAGCTTTGAAGAGCACACTCAAATGCGCAAAGTTTCTCAACAAAATATTATCAAGCAAGCGGACTTAGGATGACAATTAAATGGTATCCATGATGGAAAGCAACAACTCTATAATTATCAACCATATGCTCTCATAGTTGATACATTTAAGGAGTTTCATTATACCCTATGTAGTTGGTAATTTAGAAATTTCTAAATGCTTATGTGATTTAGGTGCGGGTATTAATCTTGTTCATTTTTCTATTTTTAGAAAATTAGGGCTAAGAGATGTAAAGCCAACGTCTATGCTTATTTAGATGATAGATTAATCGATTAAAAAATCGTTTGATGTGGTAGAGGAAGTGCCTATAAAAGTGGACAAGTTTATCATTCTTATAGATTTCATCATGTTGGACTTTAAAAAAGGTTAAAACTATTCACTAATTCTTTGTATACCATTTTTTAACACTGGAAGAGCTTTAGTACATGCCCATGAAGATAACCTTATCCTTCGGATTGGTGATGAACAAATGAAATTCAATATGAATAAGTTATTAAAGCATCAAAAAGAGGGTAGTTTGTTTACAAGAATAGATGTAGTTGAATCTTTAAAGGAAGAAGAAGAGAACAAAAAATAGAGGGTAAAGGACATAGAGCTTGAAGAATATATGGAAGTCTCTATTCAAGAAGGGGAAGTAGAAGAGGAGACGAGGGTGACTAAGGAAGAAAGAGAGTAATTCACCCTCTCACAGGACAAACTGTTGTATTCAATGGATGATTTAAGGAGTTTTGTTATTCCCTATTTTATTGACAGTTTGTTACAACAAGGGACATTTCTAAAGTTACTAGGTTTTATTAATTTGATTAATCATGTCCATCTGATTATATTGCAATATATAAGTTATTTATAGCCTACAAAACTAAAATTGGGTGACATGGATGAAAGCAAGCCACTCATTATAGATCCAGGTTGAGTGTAAACGTGAAGAGTACATCAAGATAATGATATGAAATAAGCGCTATTTGCAAGGCAACCTAAGGATTAACATAGGATTTTTTATTTTTTATTTTTAATATTATTTTTATTGTCATTTTTTAGTTCTTATTATTATTTATTTCTTTTATGTTTATTTTGTAGGGAATTGGATTGCTAGAATTTAATGGCATATAGTGTCTCCATATTCCATCGTCACACTATCACTAGGGAAACATCATAAGTATTTTTGCTCAAACTTTATATTTATTGTTTATTCTTATTTGTACTATTGTTGTCTCACATTGAGGACAATATGTTGTTCAAGTGTGGGGATGTATAGACTTTGCATATCATATGTCTGTGAATTTTGCATTTGTATAGATCAATTGCAAGTGAATTTTATGTTCGTATAGTTTTTTATTAGGTTGGCATTGCATAATGTGTGCATTGTGTTAATGTGTAAATTACATGAATTGAATGGAATTAGTTTAGTTTCAAACATGATCATTTAAATTGTAAAGGCATAGTAACTTAGGATCTTTGTGTTTGGGGTTAACATGTATGTTAATTAGGATATTACACTTATTCTTTCACTTTATGATTTTGTTTGTAAACATTTATAATTATGGTCAATTGAATTGGTTAACATTACTAGTAACTTTTCAGAAGGATGATTTACTAAAAACGAAATGAGGTAGGCTAAAAAAAGTGTGTTAAATAAATTGCTATTATGCTGACCCGTTTTGAAAAAATTGGGTTGAGAATAAAGTTATTAGCTAGTTGATACCTATGATATAGCTGAGTAACCGGAGGCATTCACGACAAAATGTTTGTCTTTGCATCAAAAG
This sequence comes from Erythroxylum pedicellare, assembly GCA_027563575.1. Classification (NCBI taxonomy): domain Eukaryota; kingdom Viridiplantae; phylum Streptophyta; class Magnoliopsida; order Malpighiales; family Erythroxylaceae; genus Erythroxylum; species Erythroxylum pedicellare. Next base: position 9,039 of record JAOQMP010060848.1, on the reverse strand, counting down.
GCTAAAATGACACTCCAACCAAGCCAACTAAAAAATGTGATCTAGTTGAGTAACTGGGGACATTCATGATATGGTGTTTACCTTTGCATCAAAAGATTAAGTTATCGTTAAAGAAAATCTAAAAAATATAGTGTTACAATAAATAAACCTACTAATGTTTTAAAAATAGCACGAATTTTCATGAAAGGTTATTTAGTGATAACACTTTCCAAGTGCGATCTTTTCATACCTTATAGGATTTGGGGATATTTTTGGAACTGAATGAAGTAGAGAAAACTTAGAAACAACCTTAGGACCCTAAACTATTTAAGAACATGAAAGAAAAAAATGCAGCTATCGTCTTACAGAAGTGGATCAAACAATGAAGATCAAGAAGAACATCCAAAATTCCAATTGTCCAGATCAGGCTCCAAATTGAGTTTTTCTTTCTTTCCTTTTTTTTTTTGTCAAACTTGATGTGTAACTCGAATTCTCATATCTTTATTACATTAGTGAGTTTCTAATTTTCACGTTAGGATTTATTATGAAGTTATTTTGAGACTTTAATCTTTATTGATTCAATACAAAATTCTGGTGTTGTGATAACTGTACATGCGCATACTCTAACAACAAATTGAGTGAGTGAGTAAAAAGTAATCAGATTAGATTGTGCAACGAGAATTAGTAGTTTAATAAGTCACAAAAAATTAATAATCATTCTAAGAGAGGTCTTATGTGAGAAATTAATTGTCCAATAGATAACTTCATATCTATTTGAAAACATTATGAAAGTTTTATGAGTTGAGAGGTTAAAATTTTGAAAATTTTGGATTCAATTATGGATTATTTGATTAGTTCTTGAGAAAGAGTAGTTACTACCTTAGGAAATCTGGGATTGACACATAATTAGACCAATCATAGTTAAGGAAACAAAATAATGGAAGGATAAATCCTAAGCATTTATCCTTGATCAAACCCTAAATTAATTGGCAGCTCACTTCTTATTTGATTTAATTACTTTGTTTTATTATTCTATTCCAATTTTTATTTATTTATATTAAACTTAATTTATTTTGACCTTAGACAAAGTTAGGTTCAATTATTTTTATCTATTTCCTCGTAAGATCAATACTTTTGATACTACAAGATATGATCCATATATTTGCAGGTATTCAAGGTTTTATTAGATATAAAACTTGTTCAACAAATGACTAGGTTGAAGATTTCCTTTCTCTTACACATGGTTAAGGAATATTAAAATGTCCCTCTAAGATGTACTTTTAAAATCTATCGATAGTATCTTCACTCAAAATATATTCTCGTAGTTTGTCTTTAAATAAGTTGTCCTCGATGTTAGTAGATGATAAAAAGTCACATTTCATCCTAAAATCAAGACATCCTCTAAGTATTATTATTAAGTAAAAGCCTAACAACACCTTTGATATTCATACAAGAATCTGTTAATTTTAATAGTGGATAGGAATTTTAAAGTAATTTTTAAAAAATCCACATCATGTAACTTTAAGAACTTTATCCATCCCCCACAATTAATATAATTATCATCTTCTAACAATCCCTATTGGCTCCAAACCATTCCAATCCATATGTCTATTATCTTCAAAATTTCAAAATTAAAGGTTTAAGTACATGTGATATTTTGGGTATAATAGGGGATAAAAGTTTTTTTTTTTGGCTTATTCTCTTAATGTTCTTTAATCCTCTCATGTTGGAACCTTCTTGTTTTTTGGATTACATTATGGTTTATGGTGTTCTTGGATTGTTCTTGAAATACAAATTTATTTTAATAGGTAAGAAATATTTTGGTGCTTCGTTAGGTGTTTATAAGTGTTATTTATTAGTTAAGTTGAGATAAAATAGAGAGAATAAGTTTATAAACTAAAAGAGTACGTGAAAATACAATTACTAAAAATTTTGAGCAACACAATTTGTAGTAAAATTATGGTGTAGAACATGGCTATTATAGGTTTCACATAGTTTGGAATATAGACGTGACTTACGTCGTGGGGTATTATAAAAAATGTGCTAAATATAAGGCTAACGACATGTTAGATTTTTGATCATAATCTTTTTAATTTCCAAAAGCATAACTAGAGATATAAGTGTGTTCCAAGGTCGTTCATCCTATCGTTTTCAATTTCTAAATACATAATCAAGGGCATTGTGTCCTTAAGAGATGGATTCTCGTATTTCCTTGAGCATAAGACCTAGTTTAGGATATAAACTAACATATATATATGCCTTAAGCTTCTTAAGGACTTATTCTTTATATCTTCCATCATAAAACTTCTCACTTATATATCTTGAATTATGAAAATGAAGTAAAATATAAAGAAATAAGAGAAAATTACTAGACTATAAGTAATATTAATTATGAACACATAGAATCCATATTAATAACCAAATAAAAATGTAAAAAGTGCTTTTGTCAGAAAAATTTTAGTTGGACTTACTTTATCAACTTAATGAAGGGTCATTAAGTGCTAAGTTCTCCTTTCCTTCCTCTATATTATTGATTAAGTATCATTTTAACCTCTTATCATTTACCTTGAAAATTCTTCTAATTATGTGTAATATGTCAATGACTCATATTAAAGTACTCCTTTATAGTGAATGAACCTAACCACTTTATTTTTAATTTCTCTGACAACATCTTTAGGTGATTATGATACAAAAGCACTTGAACACCCTTTGTAAACACCTTAACTAAAATGTGTTGATAGTGTCACAACTTTGCCCTCTCTGTATATTTTTTCATTTTCATATGCAAATGTTAATAATTCTTCCTTCCTATTCATTTAACTGTAGCATTCTTTTATGAATTACTTTTTTAAATCAAAATTCATAAATTTTGTGGTCAAGTATGTTTTATTCTCTAACGCAATAGGTAACAAACCTTTCCGAATTCCAACCTATATGGTGTCATTTTAATAAGTATTATATGTTGTTATATATGCCCAAAATTTTCATCTAATTTTAGTAACTAATCTTTCCTAGAATTTTCAACTATCTTTTTTGTGATGCTCTTTAACTTCATTATTGGATAATTACACTTAGCTATTTGTTTAAGGAAGTGGCTTATACATTACACCGTATTTGTGATAGATTGTGTATCAAAAAAATGGTTTCCCTATTATAATTATTGTTATAAGTGTGCCAAATCTAGTAAATATATTCTTAAGGAATTTAAAAACTCTTCTAGAATTATTGATTAGGAAAGTTATGGCTTCCACCTATTTTGATGCTTAATCTATTATCACTAAAAATGTATTTATTCATAAAGAAAATTGGGAATGGACTTGTAAAATCAATCTCCCCATATCAAATATTTTACAAAATAAAATTTTAATGAGAAGCATTTTACGTTTGGATAGATATTACCTACTATTTAGCATTCATCACAATACTTTACATACTTATAAGCATCTATAAATACACCTAGCTAATTAAAATCTACTTATAAGATATTTATTGGAGTTTGGTTACCCTTAAAATGACCTTCCAATTCCTTCGAGTGACAATGTTGCATTATAGACTCCATCAGTTCCTTTGGTCTGCATCTTCTTATAATTTAATTTAAACGTATTATAAATAAGAACCAGTCTTCCCCTATAAAATTCAAACCTTGTGTTAGGTGTTTTTTTTTACAAGGAACAATTTTCGGTAGTATTCTCATATCCCAAACTATATTCAACAATTAAAGCTAACATGTACTTATGCTTTAAGCTTCATAAGCAAGTTTTTTTATCATCCATCCTAAATCTTCTACAAAGCTTTTTACCTATATAATATGATTTATGAAAAAATAAGTAAAATATAAAGAGATAAGAGAAAATTGTCAAACTATTGGTAAAAGTAACCATAAGCATGTAAAAGTAACCATAAGCATATAAAATCTGTATTACCAACTAAAAAATGCCCAAAACCGGTTAGATGACCTTCCAAAAGTGCTTCTTTTAGAAGTATTTTAACTGGACTTCCTTTTTCAACCTAATAAAGAGTCATCAAGGTGAAGATTTCATTCCCTTCCTCTATAGATGCCTTAGTATAATTTCAAACTTTGACTGGTCACGTTTAAGGCTCCTTTAATTGGGTGTGATACCTCAATCATCCTATGGGAAAAAATTTTATGATAGAGATGCACCAGACCACCATGATTTTCGTTTCCCTAGAAACAACCTTAGGCAAGAATTATACAAAAGCACTTGATTACCCTTTATAAGGTCCTTGACCTAAAGTCATTTTTTGTGATATGACTTCGTACGATGCTTGTATATTTTCATAGTTTCATTTATAGATGTTCACAATTCCTCCAACTCATTCAACTGTAGCATTCTCTTATGACTTATATATTTAAATAAAAATTAAAAAATTTAGTGATCTAGTATACTTTATGCTCTAACTTAATAAGTAGGTGACATGCTTTTTCTGAAGACCAAACTATATAATGTCATTTGAATAAGTTTTACATATTGTTCTATATGCCCAAAGAGTGTTATCTAATTTTAATGGTCAATTTTTTTAAAGAATTTTTTTCTATAAAATCTATAATTCTCTTCAACTTCTTTATTAGATACTTCCACTTAAACCTTAGTTTAAGGATGATAATACTTCCACTTAAACCTTAGTTTAAGGATGATAAATGGTTGTAATTTTATGGGTGATATCATATTTGCATAGTAATCTATCAAAATTTTCAATACAAAATATAGGTTCCCCTATACTAATTATTGCTCTAATTATGTGAAATCTAGTAAATATCTTCTTAAAGAATTTTGAAATAACTTTAGAATCACTGGTTGGTAAATTTGTGGCTTCAACCTATTTTGGTACATAATATATTCCCACTAAAATGTATTTATTCTTAAACAAACTTGGGAATGGACTTATAATGTCAATCCCCCATATATTGAATATTTTTTTGAAAATTAAAGGAAATTCATTGATCATAGTGAAACTATTTACAACATTACAATGATATTTTCACTATGGAAATTAAAAGAATCCCCTTCCAATGGCAAAACACAAACTAGAAAGCAAAATACGCAAAAGTCTAAGTTATTAAAACCAATGTGTTCTCATACATTAAATATTTCATAAAATAAAATGTTAATGAGAAGAATTTCAAGGCGTTACATGTCCTTTGGCATTCATCATAATATTTCACCTACTTATGAGCATCTTTAAACATACTTGGCCAATAAAAATATGCTTGCAATATCATTTTTGTGGTTTTTTTAACCTCAAAATGACCTCCCGCTTCTTTTAACTGACAATTTTGTAGTATAGACTCCATCTCTTCCTCTAGTATGCATCTTCTTATAATGTGATCTAAATAGATTCTAAATAGGAAAGCTTCTTCTCGTATAAAATATTTAAAATTAGAAAACAAATTTATGAAATATATCAAAAAGGATCCACCTTACTAAATTAAAATTCATTAAGAGCAAAATATCTCTAATCACTTTAGATTTTGCTCCATTTTTGCAAAGAAAGTACCTTAATAACAAATGATTAATGTAGAAAATTAATTTAAAAAAATATAAGTTATGATTTGAATTTACCAAATGTAAATACTATAACTAAAAACTCCTTGTCAGTGGTGGTGTAGTTTGATTAAGCATTAATTAAAGTTTTATTGGCTTGTATATTGGATTAAAATGCTTTTCTTTTTGTTGTCCAAGTAATGGTTTCATAACATAGTCACTTATATCACACATAAGTTTAAAGGGGACATTTCAATCTAGTCTTACAATGATAAGGGCGTTAACTAGCTTTTGTATCAAGATTGCAAATGCCTCCAAATAAACTGGAAAAATTAAAGGGCACATATTTATAGATTAAATTTGTCAAAAGTTAAGTTCTTTTAGAGAATTTATAAACCATCTATAGATGTCAATATATCCTAATAAGCTTCTATTGTCAATATATCCTAATAAGCTTCTACTTACCTTTATTGATGTAATTGGAAGTAGCTTTTTAAATCACTTAGACCTTCACCTTATCCTCCTTAATTCCTTAATGGGTAATTTTATATCTTAACATTATACCTTCTTGCACCATAAAGTGACTTTTTTCTTAATTTATTACCAAAATAGTTTCCATATATAGTTGTAATATCTTTTTCAGATTACAAAAGCACCTATTATAAGAGACTAAAGAATGAAAAATCTTCTATAATTACCTCTATTGCCTCTTCAACCATACCTTTAAACATAATCATTATGCCCTTTTGAAATATTATTGGTGCATTATATAATCCAAATAGCACTCTATAATAATTGAATTTTCCATGGGTAGGTAAATATGGTCTTATCTTAATACTCAAGTACAATTAGGAGTTAAAAAGCACCGAATACCCATCCAAGAAATAATGTTACATATTATTTAAGAGTAATTCTAACATTTAGTTAATAAGTGGAAAGGAAAAGTGATCGTTACGTGTTACATCATTTAGTTTCTTATAATTGATACATAATCTCTATTTAATGATATATTATGTTGGGATTAACTTATTCTTCTTATTTAAAATAATCATCATCCCTCCTTTCTTTAGTACTACATGTATAAGGCTTACCTATGAACTACCAACGATATGATAAATCATACTTGAGTTAGGTAGTTTTATAACCTTTGCTTTAATGAAATCTCTTATGATTGGTATGGTTACACTATAAAATGTACAATTGCAATATGAGGGGGTTAATCCCTTTTTATACCATGCATTTTCCATGTTAAAGCTTTCTATAATCCTATAGAATTTATAGTAACTTGTCCTTTATTTCATTTAATAAATTAGATGTAATTATCACTAATAACTTTAAATTATCCCCCTAAAATACCTACTAAAGGTGCATAATTAATTGCTTTAATTCCAAGTTTGTTGTCCTTTTTATAGATGGTTTCATTTTTTGCTAAGTTATATTCACTCCATCTTCTTAACCCTTCCTTGTTAAAAAAGTTCTTTGCTCATTTTTAAATAGGTTACTTGCTCCTATAGTACTTCCTTTTCAATCAATTTCCTCTCATTTAATAGTATAAAGCTCTAAAATGTCTTTTTAAATGATTACTATCAAAGAATTTTATATTTTAGTGTCTAACACGTTAAATGAATAACAAGAACCATCACCTACAATGGACACTACAACAAAACATAGAATTCGTGTCGTTTATGGAAAAACTGTCACGAATTCTCGAGGCCTTTGGTGACATTTATCCAAATGTCACGAAAAGAGCTAATAGTCTACAATGTTTTATGAAAATGTCACGAATTTGTGAAGTGTTTCACATCGTTTTTCAATACAACGTCACAAAATAATGAGCGCAATGTTTTGATGAATAAAATGCCACAAAAGGGTTAGGTTTTAAAACTACCCCATTTCCCTCCGCCCCACCAGAAGGACGTCGTATGCCTCGCCCAAAACGACGTCATTTTCATTTAATTAAAACTTACACCGCCCCTACCAGAGCGACATCGTGCCCTCACCCCTAATATAACGTCGTTTTGGATTTTTAAAACTTACCCCCCACGCCTACCAGATGAGACGACGTAGTGTCCCCTCCTCTCAAAACGACGTCGTCTCATCTTCTATGTAAATGAAAAACCAAAGTTTTTTGTCAGTCCCGTGTACGCTAGCTTTAACCTTCCCTCTCTCTCGAGCTACGTTTTTCCAGAGTGCTTCGAATCTGCTGAGTGCTTCACTAGTTTACATCCATCTGTCGTCTACAGTTAGAGTGTTTCTGCATTTTAGTGGAGATAAGTCATTCTTCCATTTTGGTTATGATGAATGTCGGGTTAAATGTGTTGGTTTTCTACTCGGTTATAGTGGACGATTTAATACGGGTTTTAGAGTGTTTATTCATTTGTTTTGATTGACTGTAACACAATGCATTTGGCTTTACATTGTGTGACAGTATGTTAAGGAAGAAGAGATTATATTTTTAGGTGATTTGGGATAATATGGTCACGACTTTGAAGTGTTCGACGAAAGTTTTGAGTGGGTTTGTGGATAGTTTTCATAATTTTTAGATTGATTATGATTTTGTTAATTAATTTTTAGATTGATCATAATTAGTGTGACTTACCAATAAAACATTTCATACTATAACTTTCAAGGTTTATAGTTGTTTTATAGTAGAAGTATTTGGTTGTCGAGTTGTTACAATGCCTTTTAGTCGTCTATTCTTATTCGGTTATGGTCTTTGCAGGTTAAGACTACTTCACCCAAGAAATATTGTGTCAGACCAAACGTTGGAATTGTTCTGCCTAATTTAACTTGTGAATTTAGTGGTATAGCCAATTTTTCTTTTCAGCTGGTTAACTCTTATAATTATATGCATTTGGGTTTTTACCTTTTTAATCATTGTTTAGCAAAATGTATTTAGTAGTATGAAGTCTTGGATTTAACATGTAATTTTGACATTAATCTTTATCATGTTTGGCCTTTATCTGCCTATTGTTATAATTAGCTAACACCTTTTTTCTCCCTTTTTGTTACATTCAACATAAAAAAAGGATGACCTTTTCACTTTTGGGAAGGTTAGGGCTAGTGTGGTGAAATGCTAGATTTGGATCCAAGGAGTTATATCTTAAGAAGAGATGCTTAGGAGAAAGTAATTTTTTTGGAAGATAAGCAAATTCATTAGAAGGACAAAGTATCTAAATACGAAATACAACTTAAAGACAGATCAAGTCAAGTAACTCTAGCTAGAGTAAACCAAATAAAGGACCCAGCTGAGCAGCCTTAGGTCGAAAGGTAGGACCATTTTTCGTACAAGGATAAAATAGAACATCAAGATCTAACATTGAAATAATTTCTCTAACCTAAAAATTTAAAAAGGACATTTAACAATGAAAAGCAACTTTAGAGACACAATACTAATAGGTTATTAATTAGCAAAAACTGTTTTGTGTCTTTTAGGATGCATTACCTTTCTACAAAACGAGTAGCTGAAGTTTACAAGTACATGATCCATCAAAATCTAGAAATTGAAGAAACAAGTACAATCATTCAAAATCAATTAATCAAATTCAAACTTAAA
>JAOQMP010060827.1:0-10599 GCA_027563575.1 Erythroxylum pedicellare | reverse complement strand
TTCATGACCATCAATCTCTAACTATTAAATGGAAAAACAAACACACAACGTAAAATCAAAATAAAAAATTCTTAATTAAATACTACTCGCCCCCTAAATTTAAATATCACATTGTCCCCAATGTGATAAGAAAATAAAAGAGGGATCTAAGATGCAAAGTAACACAAACAAGGACAAACATAAAAAAACAACAACAAGTAATAAAAAGAAAAGGATAGAAATACGATACTAAGATAGGGGTGGTGACAATCCAAAGTGAGCATTCAAATTAACCATAAAGTTCTGGATCTCCACCATATTATTCTTAATGTTATGGATCCACTCATACTTGTCATTCAAACTCTCTAGTTTGGGTTACATGCTCCGTGAATTGGGCTTGGAATGCATTGAGTTAAGTTACCAGTGACTAGTAATTCTCAGAAGTAATTGGAGAAGACGGAGGCGTTGCTTCGATTGGTGGAACATTAACTTCTTGTTCAGCTTCAACTTTTGCAACTAGAGTGCGTTTGCTACTCGAAGCTTCCTTCGTGTCATCATTGATAAGAACATAATGATCACCTTGCCACATGAAAACTTTCATAGACACTGGGATTGCGAATTGAGATTAGAGTTGCCTGGGATTAGTTGTATCGCTGTTCTCTCGGTTAGTAAGCCAAGATGTTCCATAATTTGGGTCACGAATGCTCCACATACTATTTTTCCTAAACTGGCTTGAGCCATATCAATTAAATGTGTTCTTAACCACATATCGACATTAAAGAGCTTACCATGTACCACACACCATAAAACAAATAATTCAGCTTTAGAAATCGCTCCCTAGCAATCTCCCCTACTGAATAAGGTAAAAGTTAGAAATCTATGGATATAGTGAAGGGCTGGGTCCACTAAGGTAGATAACTTAGGCCAGAAAATACTTTCCTAGAATTGGTTATTTGGGTCTAAAATTCTCTAGCCTTAAAATCCTCATGATATTAATATAGATTACTGTGAAGAAATCTAAAAATATCATTAAGCACATCCAAAGTAATCACATATGGTGCATTCATCAATTAAAATTTTAAACTACTCACAATGTTAGTAGGGTCATTGACCACTTTCAAAGTATTCAGAAATTCTAAAGTTAATTCCATCTATGAATTTTTATGAAATTCAGAAAATCTATCCCATCCTATGTTGCGCAACAATTTGTGAACTCGATCAACTATTCCTAAATCAACAATGGCTCCAGAATCGAAAAATTGGTTAGGAATAATTTGACGGTTTTTAAGAATTGCGTACCTTTGTTAGTGCTTTTTAGTATGAAATTGTAGGCATGGGATACCTAAAGTTGGCGTCTGGTGATCATATGGTGAAAAGGATGAAGCTCTTGGGTATTTCACCCTTGGACCCATAATAGTCGGTGTGGGTAGTGCTCATGGGCGTGATTGTGGCTGGTGGAATGAAGGTCATAGGCATTAGAGTGGTGGTGCTCATAGTGGTTGCAAGGTGGAGACGACTGCGATGGTGGGAGTCGAGGTGGAGACGTCATATTTGGAAGAAAGAAGAGAGATGAAAAAATTAGGGTCAGTGTAGGTTTTTATAAGGGGAGTTGGAGGGTGTCACGGGTGTGACTGGGACTCCACTGTCACACCCGTGACTTGGGAGTCATAGGTGTGACTTCAAATTTTCTTTTTCTTTTTCTTTTTTAATAAAGATTTAAAATGAAAAGCAAACTAACTAACTGGAGAATCACAAAATAGGAATAACAAATAATTGAAGAACAAAATATGAATTATATGAGTTGCCTCCTATTTAGCGCTTCTTTAATATCTTGTAGCTGAACGCCTCAATAGTTATGTTTTAGGTGGGGTGCTCAAATTGATGGATTATACAGTTTTCTTCTCAATTTCTCCTTCCAAGTATGGTTTCACTCGATGTCCATTCACCTTAAAGGTTTCCTTCGTTCTCGAATTTTCCAGTTCCACGACTCCATATAGAAACACCTTTAGTACTTCGAATGACCCATTCCACCTTGATTTCAATTTTCTTGGAAACAAATGCAACCAAGAATTATACAAAGGAACTTTCATGCCAGGTGTGAGAGACTTACCTACAAGACCTTTATCATGAGGGTGTTTTGTTCTTGCCTTGTAGATTTTGGAATTTTTGTAAGCCTCACTCCAGATCTAATCCAATTTTAAAATTTGAAGCAAACGCTTCCTTCCTCCATTGTCCAGGTTCATGTTCACTGTCTTGATTGCCCACAATGCCTTATGCTCAGTCTTTGCAGGCAAATGACAAGCCTTCCCAAAAATAAGCCCCTAAAGGCTCATGCCTAAGACGGTTTTGTAAGCCATGCAACATGCCCATAGTGCATCATTTAACTTTGTTGATCAATCCTTTCTTGATAGGTGCACAATCTTCTCCAGAATGCCCTTATTTGCTTGTTACTTGTTACGTGTTTTCACTTGTCCAGAGGTTTGCGGATGGTATGGAGTCGCCACTTTGTGAGTGATTGCATATTTCCTTACGAGCTTTTGAAAAAGCTTATTACAAAAATGACTTCCTCTATTGCTTATGATTGCTTACGGAATCTCGAACCTGCTAAAAATATTTTCCTTCACAAATTTAACAATATTAGCATCATTAGTTCGAGTGGGTATTGCTTCTACCTATTTAGACAAGTAATCAACTGCAGAAAGTATATATTCAAATTCATAAGATTAGGAAATAGGCCTATAAAATCAATACCCCAAAAATTAAATAATTCAATAGTTAATTGGATAATTAGGGTCATTTTATTTCTTCTACTTATATTTCTAGTTCGATGACATTTATCACATTTTAGGTATAAGAAATGAGCATCCTTAAATAAAGTGGGCTAATACAAATCGCTTTAAAGAACTTTAGAAGTAGTTTTTTGCCCTCTAAAATGGCCTCCACAGTGGAGTCCATGATAAAAGGTCAAGACACTTACTTGCTCATCCTCTGGAATGCACCTTCGTATGATTCAAATCTGGTAGAGGTATGGGTTATTCCAAAAATAGTACTTGTTTAGGTGAAGGAATCTTTTCCTTTCATGAAAAGTCATGTTTGGTTTCAAAATGCCACAAGCAAGAGAATTTACATAGTTAGCATACCAAGGAACTTAACTAACAACAAATAACTGCTCATTAGGAAAGTTCTCAACTATTGCATACTTATTTTTTTGTTCAAGAGTTTCTAAGTTAGGAGCTATTTTAGACAAGTGACCCGCAATAACATTATCACTCCCTTTCTTATCTTTTATTTCCATAAAAAACTTTTGTAACAATAAGATCCACATAATTAACTATGGTTTTGCATGTGTTTTGGTCAAAATATATTTAATACTTGCATGACAAAATGAATTATAACCCTAACAAGTAACATCTAAAATTTTCCAATGCAAAAATCACTGTTATCAATTCTTTCTTAATGGTTGTGTAATTTAATTGTGCATCCTCAAAGTTAAGCTTGCATAATAAATTACACGCAAAGATTTCTCAACTTTTTGGCCCAAAACAGCCCCACAACAAAATTAGAAGCATCACATATAATTTCAAAAGGCAAAGACCAATAAGGAGCCATAACAATCGATGTAGAGATCAATTTTTCTTTGAGAATGTTAAAGGCATTCCTTATTAAAATGAAAATGGACATCTTTTGCTAATAGTTGGCATAAAGGATGACTTATCCTAGAAAAATCTTTGATAAGCCACCTATAAAATACATCATATCTTAGAAATTTCTAATACCCTTGACAAAAGTGGGTGGTGAAAGTTTTTCTGTAACTTCAATTTTAGCCTTATCAACCTCAATTCCCTTTTGTAACATAACATGATCTAGGACTGTGCCCTTTTTTTCCCATAAAATGATTCTTTTCCTAACTTAAAGTCAAGTTGCATTTAATATAACTTTCAAGCACTTGAGTCAGCTTATTCAGACAATCATCAAAAGAAGCGTCAAAGATCGAGAAATCATCTATAAATATCTCAATAAAGTCTTTAATCATGTATGAGAATATGGAAAACTTGCACCTTTGAAATGTTACAGATGCATTACATAACCCGAATGGCATCCTCCTAAAAGTAAATGTCCCAAATGGAAAAGTGAATGTCATTTTGCTTGATCCTTAGGAGCAATCGATATCTGATAATAACATGAAAGACCATCAAGAAAATAATAAAACTCATATCTAGAAAGTTTATCCAACATTTGATCAATAAAAGGGAGAGAAAAATGGTCCTTTTTGGTAGCCACATTCAGTTTCCTATAATCAATACACATCCTCCATCTAGTGGTAGTCCTAGTAGACACTAACTCATTTTTATCATTTCGAACAATAGTAATGCCAGATTTTTTCCGAAATACATGTATTGGGCTCTCCCACTCACTATCCGCAATTAGATAAATCACTCTCGGGTCAAGCAGTTTCAAAAATTCCTTCTTCACTACCTCCCACATATTAGGATTGAGTCTTCTTTGGGTTTCTCTCATTGGTTTAACCCCCTTTTCTAGTATAATCCTATTCTTGCACATAGAGGGACTAATTCCCTTAATGTCACTCAAATTCCATCCTATGACCTTTTTCAGTCTTTTCATCTCACTCAAGGTTCTTTTTTCTTGGTCAGCATCTAAAGTAGATGCAAGAATGTCCAGATATGTTTCCCCTTCACCTAAGAACACATACTTCAAATTCTAAGGTAACTCTTTCAGGTTTACTTATGGTGGGGTTGCATTCTTCTCTTCATTAGAAGTTGTCTCTAAGAATTCGCCAAACTCACCCTCAACAACATCATTTAGCATTTGGAAGTACTCATCAATCTCTTTAACCAAGTTTAACTCCCTTTCTTCTTCTTCCTGCAAGGCAAAATCAAAATCTGTAGTATTAATTTGATCAACAAGAGAACATTTTTTGTAAACAGCAGTAGTACAAATAGGTTTAACGTTGAAGATTGAAAATACTACTGTTTCTCCTAAGACAGTCATGGTCAATTTCCCATTCTTCACATCAATCAAAGTGTGGTGGGGCCATAAAATGCCTCCCTAGGAATATAGTGTGCTCCTTTTCTTGCTCTTTATTTCCCCCATGTCTAAAGTCTATGGGGATAATCAATCCTCTAACCTTCACTAACTTATCTTCCATTATTCCTTTTGAATAATGGATTGACTTATCAGCTAATTGCAAACACACATTGGTAGGTTTTAACTATCTTAGATCTAATTTCACATAAATAGAATGAGGCATAAGGTTTATTCTTGCTCCAGGGTCAAGCATACCTTTAACCTCATCACTGTTACCTATTGATACTTGCACGATGAAACTCCATGGATATTTTAATTTGGGGTGTAGCTGTTGCTGAAGGACTACATTTGCTACTTCTGAAACTATCACTTTCTCATGTGGCGCAAACTTTCATTTTTTGATTCTTAGTTCCTTAAAGAACTTTACATAAGCTAGAATGTTCATGATCACATCTAACAATGATTGATTAATATTAACTTTAGAAATCATGTTATAGAGATTAGAAAATTGCCCATCTTGATTTGAGTCCTTAAGGCAACTTGGATATAGAGTTAGTGGTCTATAAAGATCGTTCTATGCAGTCTTGGTCCTTCATTGCCTTTGGTTGCATGCCCAAGTTTTTTACCTTCATGAACATGACTTGAAGAGTCGTTCCTATTGCTTTCCTCATTTTACTCATCCTTGCTCTTGATAAGGTTCTCTTCTTCTTTATTACCTAAATCAGAAATACTAGAAGGATTCTCAACATGATTATCAATCACCTTACCACTTATTATAATTGTAATGACCTTAGCTTGTTCGAGTTGACTAGGCTACTTTCTTTTTGATTGTTTTGCATTTTTGTTGTGATTTGCCCCACTTAAGTCTCAACCCTCTTCATAAAAGCTACCAATGAATCAAATCTCTTGTTGTTCATTTCTTGATTCTTGGTTATCGCTTGAATGAATGCATTCAAATTTTCCTCCAAAAGGTTTTCTCGACATATTCTAATTTGAGGATTGCCTATAGAACTGATTTTGCCTATGAAAATTTTTATATTGTGGTTGGGGCTACATTGGTGGCTTCCTGACCTTCTAAGAGAAATTAGGGTTGTTTCTCCAATTAGGGTTGTAAGTGTTTGAATATGGATCATTTCCCACCCTTTGTTGAAAACCATTAAATGAGTTTGCTTGTTCTTCCTCACCTGTAAAAGATTCAAAAGAATACAAACAAACATTAGCTCCATGACCAAAAGGTTCCACATATACCACATACCTCATGATTCAGAGCATCTTGGGATTGTCTCATGGTTAGCATTTTCATATGCTTTGTTAGCTTAGCTAATTGCACAACCATTTCTTGGTTCGAGTTCATTTTATGAACTCCAGTTCTTCTCCTCCTCCTCACGCTCTTTTGTTAAAAATTGGCTCCCAACATTTCAAAAATTTCATGTCTCTTCGACTATCTTCTCTCCCACAGCTCCTCCTACTACATTGTCTACTATGTACTAACACTGTTGTGTTAATCCATCATAGAAGAATTGGTTCTGCATGTGAAGTGAAAAATGATGGTGTGCACATTGTGTTAGCAAGATTTTGAGTGAAGGTAACTATTTTCATCTGCAACTTATAGGTCTTTTGATGGGAATAGAATTTTCCTATGAATTTGTTGTACAACTTCTCCCATGTGGCCAATGAATTGGATGAAAGGGTCATTAATCATGCCTTGGCCTGATCTTTCAATGTGCATATCATTTTGAGTTGATCTTCATTCAAGCCATCCAAAGGAAATGTCTGGAGAGTTGTATAGAACTCTTAAATGAAGTTTAAAGGGTCTTCATTGGGAACCCCACAGAAAGATGGTAGCATGTTGTAGTGGATGCTTTTCAATTCATAGTTTCTAGTATCCTCTTCCAAACGTATGCACGAAGTGGCAGTACTAATTACTAGTCTTGCATACTCCTTCATTATTGGCTGCATTTCACATATCTCTTGATCTTCAAGCTTGGGTTCCTCAAGATTATCTTCAAATTCCCTTTAAGGTCCTCTTATCCAATGCACGTTATCAATAAAAGGGGTGAGTTCACTTTCTCAAGATTTCCTTCGTCGCATAAACAAAATAAAGACAACACTGAATTAGTAACAAAAACTGCTAAAACAATTTAATGAAATAACATGACAAAAATGTATGCATGAATTAACAAAACAATCAAAATTAAATTAAGTGTAAACATTAAATTCTTCCCTAGCAACGATGCTAAAAACTTTTTGTGCCAAAATAAGTTCTAAAAAATACCTAGGATATCCTACTCGCAAGTATAGGAGGTAGTTGTAGTTGATTACCTAGAGTTGTCTCTCAAGGAGGTGAAATTGGTTCACTCAAATTAATTTTGAATCAAAAATAAAAAAATGCAATCCTAAACATTCTATCCAATTTGCTAAGTAAGGCTTTAAAGAAAATTACGCAATTAGACTAAAATGTAAACTAATTTAACTGGAAGCAAAACAATTTGATCAACCGGTGTGGAATACTCTTAAGAAATTAACTTCACTAATTTAATCTCCTATGCACAATTAAGGGGAATTGTTGAGCGATTTTTACAATTTATAAAACCCTTAATAATCCACAAACCCACGGGTAATACTTTGTAGTATTGAAGGGTCGATCCCATAAGGATCCTAAGTAGTCTAAGGCTTAGAGAAAAGAATAAAAAGAAATAAAAACTACAAAAGCGAACACTGAATGTAAATACAGGAAATTGATTCAAGAATTGCAAAGCAAAAATTTCAATAAAATAGAGTTAAACTGAGTAGCCACACAGGTCACAATGAAAATTTGTCAAGAGAGTTAATCAAGTTATGAGAGAGGAGATTTTACCTATCATTAATGCTAATCTAACCATTTATGTGTTTACGGGATATCGGTTCAAGATGGTCATACGGTTGGTTACTCTCTCTCGAGTTATAACCATTAAACCCTAAATTATAAACTCTAATTGAATTATAGAACTTGCAATCTCTCAATTTACAAATTACCTATAATTCCAATTAGTTCTAATCTCAAATAAACAATCTGATCACGCATGGGATCACTCTCTATGAAATTACCGACTGGATTGATCAAGTGGTCAATTAGATCGCCTAACTTTCATTAATCCATTCTAATCATTTTTATCCAGCTCACCCTCTTAGTTTGTTACCAAAACATGCAAATACATTAATTAATCACAACACCCAAACCAATAAACACAAAAATAACTAAATCAACATTAACTCAAAGAAAAATCCTGAAGGAGAGTTTATAACATTATCAATAACCTGAAATCCATTTCTATACAATCCATCTCAACCTTATAAATTTAAATGAAAAAGGAAATGAAGAGAAAATGGAACTTAGGTTGGGCAAATTAGGAAGGTAGCAATGTTAGGATACTACCTGATTTCGAGAGCAGTGGTGTCAGGATCCACTTCTTCTTCATCCTTCTTTCTCTTTTTCTTCTCTCTCTCTTCTTTTTCTCTCTCTTTGAGATTTCCAGGAGTGGCTGAATGTAAAGTTTCCTTCTCTCTTCTCTTGTTGTTCTATAAATAGTCTCTTATGTTTTGGGTAACCCTAGGGCTTTTTCAGGATCCGAAAGGTCCAAAAAGTCCCTCGAAACGTGAAGTTTGTAAATGTCTGCGTTTCTACTCGACTCAACATCTGAGCCTTCTGTCATGATCGTGCCATGCAAGCCATATTAAAGGGCCATTCTTGGAGCTTCTGTCACATTTTTTGGCCCAAATGTCTTCCGAAACTCCTCTGTTATTCGATATTAGCCCTGAAACACTAGCAAACACATCAAGTATCCCAAAAATATAATATTTAATCTTAAAGCTTGTAGTAACTCTTACAACACTTAAAAAATACAAATAATTAACAAACTAACACAATTTAAACCTAAACGCATACTAAATGATTGACTTAATGACTAAACACATATCAAACTATGCCCTAAAACATGCAATTTACACTCATTAGGAATTAATTGGATAATTTTTTTTTCTAAATTACTTGTTGAGTTCTAAAATCGATTTAAATAATAAACTAAATCTAACTTTCATATTCGACAAGGTTATCATCCAAATCAATCATATAAACCCAACTAATAATTACCCATTTAAGTTAACATATTTCTAACTTGCACAGTCATGGTTGTGAATTCATTAAAATGTATGCATTAATTAATTAATGTTAAACCATGCATAATTTATATCCAACATTCATTGTTTCATGCATAATTTTCTTATTTTCATGCAAAATTCACAAGACACTCCATTCATCATTCATGCCATTTTTACTCAATTCATTTGAAATTTGGATTAAAAAACAAGAATTTGTAACCAAAATAAAGATATAGAGGCAAGTAAAGTCAATAGAAATTAGACATAACAATAGTCAATCTGCCAATTAGTCTGGATAGTTCTTCTCTATTGATTAATAGACTTTGAGGAATCTAGTTGTCAAACCATAGCCAACATTCTTTCCTATTACCAATTTGATTTTTGATAAGAGGATAAATAATGTGTCTTTGTCTCAACATTTAAATGAATGGATATGAAAGTCTCCGCATCCTCTTATGTACTATTTTGATTTAAATCAGTTGGATTGAAACAAGTCCTAGCCTTCCTTCTTATTTTCTCTAGCAAAAGTGATCCCATTTCTTCTTAGCACTTTTAGAGACCTTAGCTTTCCTAGACCAAAGGAAGTTCTTCATGCATCTTTCGATTTCTTTATTGATCTTCTTAGGAATAACAAGGTGCAATATCCAATGATTATGTAGGTTGTTTAAAACTGATAGCATGAGCTGGAGTCCCCTAGCTTATGAAAGGGATCTATTTTGCCAAATATTTATTTTGTTTTTAAAACTTCCAATAGCTACAAACAATCCTGAAACTTTCCTAGAAGATATAGGCACCCCAATATATCTGAAAAGGAGATTTTGAATGCTTATACCAAATATATTCTTAAGGTTATAAGAATTAGAGACATCAATAGAAAAGTAGATCTTGCTTTTCAAAGTATTAACTTTCAAACCGAAAACTCTGCAGAATTCTATAAGAGATTTGTGCAAGATTGATATGGATTTCTAATCTATAGCATAAAACATCATCAAGTCATCTACAAAATTAGGGTGAGTGAGTTACCTTTCATTTACAGTGAAAGGTGAAGTTTGGATTTCCAACTATGTTTAACCTCATAATTCTGTTAAGAATTTCCAATGAGATTGAAAACAATTAAGGGGATAAAGGATCCCCTTACCTTATCCCATTTAATCCTTTGAAAAGTTTGGTGGCAGATCTATTAATGAGTACAATGTAAGAAGGAGTTGAGATACACTCACTGATCCATGAGATAAACTTTGAAGGAAGACTAAACCACTTTAGAATGCTAAGAATGACGCTCCAATTGATGTTATCGAATGTCTTAGGGAAATCCACTTTAATTACATAGAATTTGATAGATTTTTTAGTATTGTAATCCTGTTAGAGTAGTGCCCTAAAGGCAATCCCCTTTAGCGCTTTTTGTTCATAGTCATGTACAGACTTTATGAATAAATA
>JAOQMP010060816.1:0-10600 GCA_027563575.1 Erythroxylum pedicellare | reverse complement strand
AAACTTAGCATAAGAAGGCATCTGTGCTATGGCCTCAACAAAAGGAATGTTTATATGCAACTTTTTAAATATCTCAAGAAAACGACCAAATTGCTTATCTAATTGCGTACCTTTTAACCTTTGAGGATAAGAAATCCGAGGTCTTACCGGATGTGTGATAGGGTCAACAAATAACTTTGGATGATACTGCTTTTCAGTTAGTGCTTCCTTGGCCTCTTTGCCATTCTCCCGACTCTTTTCTTCTTCACTCTGTTCCACTTCTTTATCCTTCTCCTTCTCCTTAAATTCTTCAAGCTGTTTGTCACTCCTCAATAAGATTGCCTTTGCATGTTCTCTTAGTTTGGCCTCAATAGTGCTAGGTAATGAACCTGAAGGTCTTTCCTTCAACAAACTTGCGATCTATCTCATTTGATTCTCCAAATTTCTTATAAAAGATTCTTGATTCTGCATCCTAACCTTAATGATTGAAATGTACTTCAAGATTAGATTTCTCTGGTGGCGCATGATTAGGAGCCTTGAAACTTGGAGGTGGCTGTCTATGAACATTGGATGAATGTGGTTGTGCCATCAGATCATTTCGTTAAGAGAAGTTTGGATGATTCCTTCACCCTGGGTTATAGGTGTTAGAATGTGGATCCCCTCTTTGTCTGTTATAATTGCCCACATAATGGGCTTCTTCTGTCTCTTGAGTAAAAAGATTTCCTACTTGACACTCAAAAGATGCATGGGAATCTCCTCCATAATGCTCACATATATCACAACTTTTCAATGAAGAGCTAGCTCCTCCTCTCACACTGTGCATCAAATTATCTAACTTCTTCATCAAAACATCCATCTGAGCTGATAAAGCTACTGTATTGTCTACTACACGAGCTTTTGTGGGTTGTCTAGGATGCCTTTCTAAATGATACTGAAAGCTACTAGTATCCATCTCATTAATCAACCTGTTGGCCTGATCTGGCATCTTTTTCATTAAACTACCTCCTGCTGCAGCATCTATGGTACTCCTGGTCGATGGGGTGATTCCTGTATAAAAAGTATTTACCTGCTACCATGTGGGGAACCCATGACTAGGACATTGTGTCAACATATCTTGAAATCTCTCCCACGCTTCATATAGACTTTCATTTTCATATTAGGTAAAGGAAGTGAAAAATTTAGCTAGAAATAATCTCATCATCTTATCCCACGAAGTAATCGATCCTGACTGCAAACTAGCCAACCATGCTCTGGCTTTATCCCTTAAAGAAAATAGGAATAACCTTAATCTCACCGCATCTTCCAATACTCCATTCTACTTAAACAAATCACAAATATCTAGAAAGGTCTTCAAATGGCTATTCATATCCTCTAAAGAAAATCCTCCAAATTGAGATGCTCTCACCATAGATGTAATACTGTGAGGAGTCTCAAAACTCGCAGCTGTGATCGTCGACTTTATAATGGGAGGCATGGATCTATTGTTATGTCCCATAATCCAATCCATCATAGTCAACTCCCTTCTCTCTTCAGTATGTCACATCAACCCTTCTTAGTGTTGTTCCATCTCTAAAAATTGCTCTTCTCTAATCCTTTCTCCTGTGTTATTACTCCGAGCTAATTTGGTTTCCTTAAGCAACCTGCGAGCAATTTTTTCAATCTCAGTATCTAAGAGCAAATTCTCAGGCTTTCGACCATAAGTAAGCATAAACAAAATGGAACAAATAGAAAGAAAATAATAATATAGCTATGAAAGGAAAATAAAACACACTTGAAGTAAAGCAATCAAGCAAATAACCAAAATACGCAAATAAACAACAAAACAAGAATTAAATCTGAGACAATTAATATCATCTAACCTAATAACTCACAATAAGGACTGCATCCTCGGCAACGGCGCCAAAAACTTATTGCGATCTGAATAAAAAAATATAATTGAATTCTATTTAGACGAACTAGAGACAAGCGCACCCATCGATAAGTAATATAAAATGGTAAGAATTGGATATCATACTCAAGGGAATTCCAGCACGCAAGATAATTAAATTAAACAATGAAAAATTGCTCAGACGATCAAGAATTGATTGATTTGAAAATAAAATAAAGTAAGCGAATCAAGGAAATATGCAAAATCCAAGGTATATAAAAAACAACTAGATTTAGTCAAATGACAGAAATCAGCTAAGGTATCGGATTTCAATTAGATTGAACACTAAAAATTGTAACGGTGGATTGATCTAGGAATTATTTCACTTAAGCAAGTCAAACCTAATGTTCATGGGAATTCTCTTCTCTCCTAAATCCGAGTTAACCACTTTGTTCATAGATAATTCAGAATAAAAGGCATTCATTACAAGAAGCCTAAAACTACATTCATTAATCCTAGGTATCCTCATACAAGATCCTAAGGTTGATCTACAATTTAGTCTCAAGTATATTTCTTGATTAATTTTCCAAAAATTAAATCCATTTGGTTATGGCATTCAATCGTCTAAGGCCTTAATCTAGGTGATCAAGCTAAATTAGGACTAAATATGCATTCAATCAAGCAAAAACGAATACTGCAATAATGTCCTAATCCAATATCAATCTTAACCTTAACCTAAAAAAAACTTATTCACACATATTCATCAATGTAACATAAATTATGGTCATAATATATGGTTGCATTGATTAAATCCACACAACTGAAATAAATAAAGAGTTAAAAAACAAATTAAAAGCACCCCTTCTCCCACAGCTATTTTCTCGCGCCACTAGCTTTAGCATGTCTTGGCCAACGTCCTTTACTCTCTCCACTACCAACTTCTCCTCTTTTGTTACTATGCATTAACGTAACAAATAAGGTTTGTGTCCACCTTAATCATGCACAACATGTTGTTCCTCACTCTTTTCGCTTCCAGCATTTCACACACAACACTTCTGTATTTTGGTCTCATGCTACTCTCCTTGTTTCTATCTAAGGTTTTGGTCCACCTTTTGGCATTCCTTGGTTCACGAAGCTGTCTTCTTTGCTCTGTCGTTGATGTGACAAATAAGTTCTGTTGGTCCACCAACTCACGCACAACACTCATGCTTCAACGACCTCTTGCCACCACTAGCTATTTTCTTCATTTAATTTCCACCAGCTGCTGCGTTGCTATCCACCTGTAGAAGGTTGCATCCTTCAGCTACTTTAACATTCTACTCCCACCAGCTGCTTCAACGTTGCTTTCTTGCCACCAGCTGCCAATGTGTGAGTGGAGAGTATGTTAAGTTATGGTGTAACGTAAGTGTTGGAGAGTATATGTTTTCATTGCTCTCACTGCACTACCCACCAATTCTTCTCCGTATTGAATATTGTTTCCAACTCCCTCCTTTCTATCCTATGTTTTGATGTAAAAAATAAGGTTTATGGTCCAACTACCTTATTCACGCATCACTCTCTTCGTTTTCTATCTTCTTGCCGCCATCAGCTACTGCTATTTGTTTCTTCCCTATTCAATCTCCACGCTTCATTCCTCTCTTTATATGCCGCCAGCTGCTGCTTTCTACTTGATTTTAGGAGAGTTTGTGTCACCTTTCACGCACTGTCTTGCCCTTTCTTCTCTTCGCCACTAACTATATTATTTTCTTTTATCTCCATTCAATACCGCATCTGCGTTCTTTTCTCTTCTTCGTGTCTAAATGTCTCCCAATTGTCCTCTTTATTCACGCACACCACTCTCTCCACCGCAAGCTAACTTCTTTTGTTTTTTATGTATTCAATGTCCAACATTCTTTTGGTCCCACACTTCTTCATATTTTTAATCTCATTCACGCAAAGACCCCTCCTTTTTCTTGCCTTGCCAAAACGTTAATGCCCACAACATTAACGTTTTTGGTCCTTGCTTCTTTTGAGACTTTAGGATTTTAAAGGTCCGAAATTTAATATATGAATATGGCTCGGTAGAGCTGAAATATTTTGGCCCGTGGCCCAGTCAACTCAGGCCAGTCCAAAATTGACATCCCTAAGGATACTTAAGTCGTGACACATTTTGATTTTGCTTTCTTATTACTTCAATTTTAATTTTTAAAAATAAAGTTTTAAGGTTAAAAAATAAATTGTCACACCTGTGACACAAATAAAAACTATTTTTATTTTTTAATTTTAGTTTTTTAAATAAAATTTTTTAGATAAAAATTTAAAATTTAAAGGTTGAATCGGACACTCTTAAAGATGATTCAGCCCTTATCTCTCTTTTCTAATCAACAAGGTGTTATAAAAAAAGGTATTAACTTTCTTGATGACTCGGATCATCATCCTCTCAAGTCCTTGGAAATCAACCCACTGTAGGAGTGGGAAAATTTGTATTTCCATGGTCTTCGTAATAAGGCCCCTTAACTTTTTTGTTTTTTTGTCCAACACACCCTTGCCATAATAACGCTTCTCTGAAATCATTCGCAACATGAGGTTGAAAGCAAGATCTTTATCTCTGAACTTCCTCTTTTTTGGAGTTTTGGAAAAATATTACTGAAGGTAGGAAATAAATCAGTAAATGCTATCTAGAAGTTTGGAAATGTCCACCAACCAATGACACTAGCTGGATCTGATACTACCAAACTCTTTCTTTAATGTCTTCCACTTTATAAGATAATCACATATATGGATAGAACTTATTTAACTCCTAAGTTAGAGAACTTGTACCCATTTTCTCATATTGTAGACAACGTAACATATATAAATTGTCTTCCTTTTGTTTCAGTGGGGAGGTTCACTTAGCATAGTTTTACTAAGCCCCTTATGTGGTTCCCTCATTAGTGTAGGATATATGGGTACTGAAATAACTCCAGAAAGGTTGATCCTATATTAAGAAATGTACGTCAAATATATACAAAAGTGTTGTTGTAACAAACTGAATGATGAAGTATTTAAGAGGATATACATGAATAATGAAGTATCTGTGTGGGTATACATTGCAGATATACACTAATCTAGTTCCTATTATGCCCCCATAAGATGAAGTCACGAGACATAACATTCATTTGGTCCGAAAAGCTTCAAACTTGTGTCTGAACAGTGGTTTGGTTAAGGCATTAGCAGTTTGATCTAGTGTCGAGATGT
Source organism: Erythroxylum pedicellare (assembly GCA_027563575.1). Taxonomy (NCBI): domain Eukaryota; kingdom Viridiplantae; phylum Streptophyta; class Magnoliopsida; order Malpighiales; family Erythroxylaceae; genus Erythroxylum; species Erythroxylum pedicellare. The sequence goes on along the minus strand of JAOQMP010060816.1, from coordinate 5,538 downwards.
GAGATACTCTTAGATGTTGTTGTTGCACCTGTTCTCGAACAAAATAGGAGTCCAATGCAAGGCGTTTCATCTGGGAATGGAAAACCGGATTAGAGTAGACATACGTAGCCCCCAAGTTGTCATAATAGATCGTTGGTGCATCCTAGGAGTGAACATGTAATTCCCGTAAGATATTATGAATCCATATTACCTCTGTAACGGTGTTATCTATTGCATGATATTCTGCTTTGATGGAAGACCTAGCAATAGTACGTTGACGTTTCGAGCTCCATGAGACCAGATTTCCTTTAAAATAAATAACTTATACGGACGTAGATGTTTTGGTATCAACATCTCTGCCCCAGTCGGCATCACTGAAGGCTTGAAGTCTAAAATGTTTCAGTCGATGCAGTTAGAGACCAAAGGCATGTGTATGTTTGAGATAACGAAGTGTGCGTTTCAGCTGCTGGAAGTGAAATGCAGTGGGTTTATGCATATATTGAGAAAATTTGTTGACGGCAAAGTTAAGATTGGTTGGGTTAAGAGAACATATTGTAGAGCTCCTACGATGTTGTGATAGAGGTGTGCATCTGTTGTTGCTGATCCATCATCTAGTTTGAGAGTTGTTGATGGAAAAATGGGAGTTGCACATAGATTGCAATCTGCCATATTAAACTTCATAAGTAATTCATGAATGTAACGCTGCTAAGAAAGAAAAATACCATCAACGTTTGGTATTAGTTCAATGCTAAGAAAAGTAAGACGGATAATAGGAACTAGATTAGTGTATATCTGCAATGTATATCCACATAGATACTTTATTATTCATGTATATCCTCTTAGATACTTCATCATTTAGTTTGTTACAACAACACTTCTGTATATATTTGACGTACATTTCGTAATACAGGATCAACCTTTCTGGAGTTATTTTAGTACCCTTATATGGTATCAGAGCCACTGGCTTAACAATATTATCATTTTTTTTTCAACCACTTTAGTCCCCAGCTCCTATACAATGTAACCACAAAACAAGTCTCAAGAGACTGAATTTGTAGCTACAGCTACACTTGCTGTCAATACTGAAGCCACAATCCCTTAAAACCTGATCATGTTCAACACAGGTTTATCCTCTGATTCCAAATTAAATGGTGCAAATTTTCCTGCCTGGAGAGTACAGGTTAGTGCACTACTCATTGGTTAAAATGTTAAAGGCTATGTTGATGGAACCACTCCTTATCCAGTTACACCAGATCTGGTACTGGACATCTGGATTCAACAAGATTAGTTTGTCCTCCATGCATTGATGACCACTGTTACTCTGAATATTGCAACACTTCTTAGTTCTGTTCACTTTTCCAAAGAGGCATGGGAGCTTTTTGCCAAGATGTAAGCAGGTACATCTAGATCGAGACTTATGTCTTTAAAAGAAAAACTGATATGCATTCGGAAGGGAAGCAGGACCATTTCAGAATATTTGAAGGAAATCAAGGGCATTGTAGATGAGATTGCAATTGTCAGTTCACTGATAGATGATACGAATTTGGTAATCCACACCTTAAATGGTTTGTCTACTAATTTCAAAGATGTTAGTGCTGTGATCCGTGCTCGAGAAATTCTGATTGGTTTTGATGATCTGCATGAAAATCTTGTTGACTTTGAGTGGTTTCTGGAGAGGCAAACACGGCTCAAAGAATTTAATAAGGCGCCATCTGTGCATGTCTCATGCAAACAGCGATTAGGCTACCAAAGATGCTATGGTCGTACCACCAACATTGGATCATCAAGTCGCACACAAGTAATCAAAATCAACAATCCAAGCTCACTCGTTCCTCATGGCAAGCTCGACCAGCAAGAGATCATCTGCCAATACTGTGACAAACCTCGTCACACAACCAAGACCTGTTGGATACTACATGAGAAGCCAATCAAAAATCAAACCAGACATAAGTAGTCCTCTCAACGTGCAAATCATGGTCCTGGTGCTTATAATATTCACGTAGAAGGGTCATCCTCCAAAGGACAGTGGATTCTTGATTCGGGTGCTACTCATCATGTCACCAATGGCTTGAATAATTTGTCTATGCATTCACCGTACAGAGGGGATGATAATTTGCAGGTTGCAGATGGTTATGAAGTTCTAATATATCATACTGGTAATTTCTCTCTTCCCATTACATCTAAATCGATTCTCTTTGACAACATTCTATTTGTTCCAAAAATAAACAAAAATCTTCTTTTAGTTAAAAGATTGTGCACCAGAAATAACATATCTATTGAATTCTTTCCCAACTGCTTTCAGGTGACGGATCTGCAGACCCAGACAATACTTTTTACAGGTTCATGCCACAATGATTTATATGATATATGTCTTCCGATGAGCAAACCAGTTGTCTTTCATACTAGTCTTCCAAGTCCACCAGTACTCCATCACATATTAGTCACCCATCCAATAAAGTGTTTAACTTTCTTTAGTCGAACCACAAGTTAGGATCAAGTAAGATATCATCTGATGTATGAGTTTCTTGTCAGCGTGCAAAGAGTCACAAACTTCCATTTTCAGCTCTTCGTTTGTAAAGTTAAAAACCTTTAGAAATAATATTTTCTGATATTTGGGGTCCTGCTCCGATGGTTTCAGTTGATGGTTTTCGTTATTATGTAATTTTTATTGATCACTTCACTAAATATACGTGGATTTATTTGTTACAAAACAAATATGATGTTCTATCTACATTTGCCACCTTTTGAAAGCTTGTTGAAAACTAATTTGAAACTCCTATTAAAACCTTATACTCTGATAATGGAGGGGAGTTTATCAAACTAAAACATTTTTTGTCCAACCACGGTATCAATCACATTACAACTCCACCAGATACTCCCGAACAAAATGGGATATCTGAACATCTCCATCACCATATAGTTGAAACAACTAGAGCTCTTCTTCATCATAACAAACTCCCCGTAACCTACTGGTCCTATGCCACCTGCATAGCTATTTATCTCATCAATCGCTTACCCACACCAATATTGAGAATGAAAACTTCGTTTGAAAAACTGTTTAATCAGACACCTAGTTACAAGCATCTACACTCTTTTGGCTGTCTATGTTTTCCTTGGATTTGTCCTTACACCATGCATAAACTTCAACCCAGATCTACGTCATATATCTTTGTTAGCTACTCCTCCATTCAGTTTGCATACCTATGTCTTTATAAAAGCAAAAACAAACACTATACATCATGACATGTTGTCTTCATCGATGATCAATTTCCATATACGTCCCTCAAACAATCGTTTATCTCCTCTAACACCGATATCATTACCTCTCCACCTCTGTCTCATCAAATTATTCCCATTGTGGCATCACCTATATAACCAGCACTGTCTGCCCATGTAAAAACTTCAGCGTCAATTCCTCAACAGTACACTGGTTCATCACCAATTGCACCATCTGATTTTCCATCATCCTCATCACCACAACAAAACCAATCTACCAATGTTCATCTTATGATTACCAGATCTAAAAACAATATTCATAAACTCAAAGCTTTTAATGCTACCCGTCACCCTCTACCACAGACTGAGGATCCACGCACAATTTACCAAGCCCTACAAATACCACATTGGCATAACTCAGCTCTTTCCGAATATGACGCTTTATTACAGAATGGCACTTGGACACTAGTTCCAGCTACAGAAGCTCAAAATGTGATCAATTGTATGTGGCTTTTTCGCACAAAACGCAATTTTGATGGATCAGTGGCTCAGTATAACTCTCGACACTACAGTGAAACTTTTTCCCTTGTGGTCAAACATCAAATGATCAAAATATTTTTAACTTTGGCGTTGGCCAACTCTTGGCCTCTAAATCAAATGGATGTTAACAATGCATTCCTTCAAAGTCGACTTAACGAAACTATCTATATGAAGCAACCACAAGGATTTGTTGGAAAAGAGCATCCAACTTATGTTTGCAAGTTACACAAAGCCATCTACGGACTAAAACAAGCTCCATGTGCCTGGTACCAAGAACTTTGACTCTTCCTCCTTCAGTATGGTTTTATTAGCAACACCTGTGATTCTTCTTTATTCATATATCAGTGTCGAGGGGTTAACATGTATTTTCTGGTATATGTGGATGATCTATTACTAACTGGTAACTCACTGACTACACTATAAGGGTACTGAAATAACTCTAGAAAGGTTGATCTTGTATTACAAAATGTACATCAAATATATACAGAAGTGTTGTTGTAACAAACTGAATGATGAAGTATCTAAGAGTATGAGTGATCGGATTGGAAACAAGAAATGTGGCACCTAAATTGTCACACCAAAGGGTCGGTGGGAGTTGAGAGAAGCCAATTTCCCAAAGAAGAGATTTAAACCAACAAATTTCAGCAGCAACAAAAGCAATACTTCGATATTCAGCTCCAGTGCTGGAACTAGCAACAGTGGGTTATTTCTTGGCACTCCAAGAGATGAGATTGGGACCCAAGAAGATACAACAACCATATGTAGATCGATGATTATCAGGACACTCTTCCCCAATTAGCATCACAATATGCATTAATAGAGAGAGGGGTTATGTAAGTTAAATTAATACTAGAGGAGAATGTGGAACAAAGGTAACGAAGTATCCTTTTAACAGCAGTCTAGTGAAGGTCGGTAGGACAGTGGAGAAACTGAAACACTTTATTAACTGCAAATTGAATGTCAGGGCAAGTAAGACAAAGGTATTAGAGGGCACCAACAGTGTTTCTATACTCAGAAGGATCAGAGAGAGGTGTACCATAATTTTTGGATAGAGGAAGAGTAGGGGTAATGGGTGTAATTGCTGGTTTGGACTCGGCTAGCCTTGTGCGGAGAAGAAGACCTTTAAAATACTTAGCTTAGGTAAGGAGAAGGCCTATAGGTGTGGTTGTAGCTTCGATACTAAGAAAGTAATGAAGAGGACCAAGGTCTTTGATGGAGAAAGTAGAGTTAAGATCAGTAATGAAATTTGTGATAAAAGACAATGAGGAGTTAGTGATTAAGATATCATCAACATAACTAGGAGGAACTGAAGGATCACATACGCAGCGAAAATAAAAATTGCAATCCTATATTTATCTATTGCGTTTAACAAACATACTAAAAATAAGAACAGGTAAATAATAAACACCTAGAATGTGAAGATTAACTGATACTGAACTTCGAAAATACGAAGTCTCTATGTGCTCCATACTGAAAAATATGTCCAGCTTTCAACATTTGATATATCTATAGTTATATTTTGAAGAACTCTTTCGTCAAAATGAAGAAAACAAAATTTCTCTTTACTCTCTTGTTTATTTTCACGTACTAAAAATGAACAAGGAAAAAAAACTATTTCTCTTCTTTTCGGTTTTGTCGAAGTACAGAATGAAAGAGTACCAAGAGTTTTTTTCTTCTATTCGTAAGTGACATAACGCACAACACTAATAATGAAAAACGTTGACAGATTATATCTATCCTTTTTTTTTTTCATTTGTAAGTGCTTTTAAAAAAAACACCTAACAATCACATCATTTCCTTTTG
>JAOQMP010060749.1:0-10602 GCA_027563575.1 Erythroxylum pedicellare | reverse complement strand
AGGGGATTGTATTCACGCAAAAGAATACACAATTCAACCCCCCCTTCTTGTGCATTTTGTCTATTGAACGTAAAGTCTATATTAACGCATGATTTACTTCATAAAGAACCACATTTGGGTCATTTTTTGAAGATTAATTTTTACTTGTCTTTATGGAGAAAAAGAATAAAATTAATAAACAAGAAGAAGACAAGAAAAATCAAAATACAAAGAAGAAGAATTAAAAGTGCTTATTGGAAAAATAAAAAATAACAAGAGAGCAAAATGCATGTAGCAGCTAAGAGTTGAAGGACAAAAGACGTATATGCAAATGGATTAAAACAAAGACAAAATGACAACAGGATAACCCACAGCAAAAGGAAGCTAGAACATTGGCATCACTTGCATTTAACATTAGCATCACTTATAGTAGCATTAAACGCTAGCGTTGCACGTATATGTTGTGTTAAACGTTCAATAGAGAAAGGGAGTGAGGTTTTAAAACAAAGATGAGCAATAGCGTGGTCCATTACGTTTTATTTGTCGCATTATAAATAGAGGTGGCTGGGAGAGCTGTAGTAGAAACAAAGAAGGCATGACTAGGAGGATGAACTAAAAATCAAATGGTCATATCAACACAATAGAAGAGAGAAATTGAGACACAATAGAAGAGTAGCGGCAGTAGTGAGACATAAGGGGGTTTTGATTAGGGGCAATTTTTATGAGAGCTAAAGCTTTTTTTTAGACCTATAGAAGGCCAAGTTCGTCATCGACCTGGGTTAAGCATTTCTTTCATATTTTTGTTGTTTCTTTTTCTCATAGAAATTGATTATGTTATCTTGTATGGATTGATTAGGTATTTGAATGATTATGATTTTAATGCTCTATTGAATCGTTTTTCATGAAAACCTATTGTTAGAATTGAATGCAATACGTAATCGTTGTACTTCTGATTCATATGTAGCGACTAATGATTTATAATCATTAGGGATAACATAACCTAGATTAAATGACGCATCATATGTGGTTGTTACCTTGATTAATCGGTTTTCCTAATTTATAATGCAACTGCCTAATTAAATCTGGAGATCATATCCTAGGTTATTTAGTGGTTAGGTTTAATTAACGACCGTATCTTGATTAAACAAAAACAAAAGAAAAACTCGAGTTAATTATTAACCCGTGATTAATAGTTGATAGGAGAGGTTTGAGAACAACAAATCCATAAAGTATGCTTAATTAGGGTGTAGGCCGAGATTGAATCAAAGAACCGAGTTCCTACCGAATTCTCCACTTTTATCATATTTTTGCATGTTTTCTTTAATTTGTTTTATCTAGTTTCATTTTATTTTCTTCTTTCCAAAACCAAAAGCCCCCGTTAGACCTAAACACCATTTAATTTCATTTCAACAACTTTACACACACTCTTTGTGGGATCGACCTAGACTCACCACTACTATAGTAGTAGTTTAATTAATTTATTTTGACTACCGTTATAGCATGATGCCAATTTTGGCACCATTGTCGGAGAGTGCAGTGTTTTAGTTTTTTTGTGATTTAATTGATGTTTTGTATATATTTGTTTGTGATTGATTTCTTTTTAGTTATTTCGTGATCTTTTCATTTTTTTTTTCATGTTTGTGAAACAAAATCGATATGGATGAAGGCAATTTCTTGTATAACTTATATTCTCAATCCTATAACAGTGTTTAGACTGATCAACTTAACTTTTGTTATGGATGTGATAATCATCATAATTACTTCTATGATAGTTTGCAGGATGCATAGCAATTCTCGTACAAACTTGAAGCTTCCCATCACGACTCCGATATATCTCTAAAGGAGTTGTTAATATTATGAATGCTAATACTTTGCAATTACAACATAATACTCTATAATTCCAGCAAGATGGAGGGTAATTTCCAAAAAATAATGGTCAAGAACCCAAGATTTAGAGAGCCAACATGACTCAGGTACATCTCTATAAGAAATGCTTAATATTATGGTTGCTAACAATCTTCAAATTTAATAGGATATGTAGTAGCTCCAACAGAATATGCAACAATTGTTTCAGCAAGGTGTATAGCTAATCTACCATGACGCTCTACAATTCCACCAAGATGCATTGCCTCGATAGGGAGGTATCAATCATCTGGAACCGTAAAGTGAAGAGGAGCAGCCATATCAACCTGAGGTGTACGACATTTATGCAGAAACTTTATAAAGTGAAGAGGAGCTTGAGAATTTTGAGAGCAATACTCAAGGAATTGCATGTGAAGAAGAAGTTCAAAAGGAGCTCGAGGCATAAAAAGCTATATCTTTTAGCTCAGAGGTAAATACTGAGTTCCATTTTGTTGTTAAGAATGACTCTTTACTTTTACCTAGTAGGTTAGAGGAATTAATGAGAAAGAAAAAGGTGAAGAGACATTCAAGATCTTTCAAGAAAGCATGGACTTGGTAAAGATCGAAAGTCTAAAGATAGGGAAGACACTGAATAGAGATGATGATTAACTAAGGCCCTATCCGGAACAACCTCGCGTGGAAGTGGCGTTAACTGTAATACATATAGATCACAATTTTGTCCCGTGAGGAGAAGGAGTTGAGCCAGCGACCCTAAACAAAGGTGCTTCTTAGGAGGCAACCTAAGGGAAGTAAATTTCTTTCCTTTACATTTTCACATTTCTTTTTATATGCACATGTGTTCTTTGTTGGTTTGTTTCTTGCTTGTTTTAAGTTTTCAATCAAAATGAGAGAGAACAAAATAACAAAACAAACATTTTCTCTTTTCTGTTGATTCTGGGATTATATAGTCAAGATTAGAGTGTGAATTGACTAGAGAATTTTATAGCAACTTTAGCATGTAATTTTACTCTTGTAATTGATTGATGTGCATTATCTTTAGAAGAGTAGTGACTAGCAGTAGACAAAGCCGGTGAGATTTTGAGCCTTATTTGATTGACACATTCATATCAGTCTTATTGTCTTTTGATAGTGTGTGATCTTTATGACATATACATCTTGATTTTGCTTTGAATTTCTATTTGATACCACATTTTTATCATATGCATTAATATGAAAATGATTAGGCATTCTTTGTTTCATAAACTACATTAGCCAAATAGCCTACCCATTATATGATTTTCTTTTTTTATAAACCCTTTTGAGCCTTATTAGCCTTTCTTTTTGTATCAACCATATTACATGCTTTACACTTAACCAAATGTCCTACCCAAGCCATAAAGCTAGTGGAACATTTTTTATTGTTGAGTTTGTGGATGTTCAAAACTCTATGTGTGGGGGTGCACATATGTGTGGGTTAGTTAATGATGGAATGCTTTATTATCTCTTGTCATTGAAATTTCCATGTTAGTGTAGTTTCTTTAAATGTAAAATAGAAGAAAGGAAAACAAAGAAAAAAAAAAGAGAAAAGCATAAGAAAAAAAGAAAAGAAAAAGAAAAAGAATGAAAAAAATTGTTTACATAAATTTATCAAGGAGGAATTGCTTATGTGTTGAAAAGTTGTTTATGATTAATGCATTTTCCTAAAGTTGTAATGAATGGGTTATTTGAGTATATTGGATATGAGGTAGATGTTGTCTTGGAAGCTTCACTTATTGTAGTTTCAACGTATTGTTGGCATAAATTATATGAGTGATCCTTTTAGTTTAGTTTTGCTTAATGTGGTTTATGTGTGAGAGCTTGAGTTTGATTTGTGAAACTTTTTTTTACATTCATCATAGTTGATGTACACAATTGTGAGTGAATGTTGGGATTTTGCACTTGATGGTATAATTGAGTGTTCACTAGCTTTGATGACTCTCATGCTACTTAACCCAAATATATCTCACCTTACCTTAGCCCATATTACAACCTTGAAAACTCTTTTAATCCATGATTTTTCATGTGAATTATAGTGGTGGAGAAATGAAATGATATGCAAAGTTATGGATTGTCATAATCATGAATGGTATTGACTGTACCTATAGATCTATTTTACTTAAACACATTTTCTGAGTCTACCATTAGATTGCTTGGTTTTTGAAGATGATGCATGGTCCATTAAGTTTTATTTGTCACATCACAAACAAAGGTGGTTGGGAGAGCTACGTCAGAAATAAGGGAGGCATGAATAGGAGGATGGACTAAAAATTAAATGGTCATATTAACACAATAGAAGAGAGAAATAATGATAGAATAGAAGAGTAGCAGTAGTAGTGAGACAGAAGGAGGTTTCAGCTGGGGAAATTTTTGTGGGAGCTGAAGTTTTTTTTAAAGGCATATAGAAGGCTAAGTTCTCAACGTCAGTTCAGGGGTGACATCGACGATGACGACTAGGGTTAAACATTTCTTTCATATTTTTGTTGTTTCTTTCTCTCATTAGAAATTGATTATGTTATCTTGTATGGATTTATTGGATATTTGAATAATGATGATTTGAATCGTTTTTCATTAAAACCCATAGCTAGAATTGAATACAATACGTAATCATTGTATTTTCGATTCATTTGTAGCGACTAATGATTCATAGTCAATAAGGATAACATGACTTAGGTTAAATGACACATTATATATGGTTGTTTCCTTAATTGATTGGTTTTCCTAATTTGTAATGCTACTGCCTAATTAAATCTAAAGATCGTATCATAGGTTATTCGATGGTTAGGTTTAATTAACGATCGTATCTTGATTAAATAAAACTAAAGGGAAAACTTAGGTTAATTATTAACCTATAATTAATAGTTGCTAGGAGAGGTTTGAGAACATCAAATCAATAAAATATGCTTAATTTAGGTGTAGACCGAGATTGAACCAAAGAACTGGGTCCCTACCAAATTCTCCACTTTTATCATATTTTCTCATGTTTTCTTTAATTTGTTTTTATTAGTCTAGTTTCATTTTATTTTCTTCTTTTCAAAACCAAAAGCCCCTACTAGACCTAAAGACCAGTTAATTTCATTTCGACAACTTTACACACACTCTCTGTAGGATAGACTTAGACTCGCCACTACTATAGTAGTAGTCTAATTATTTTATTTTGCCTAACGTTACGACGTGCTGTCATAGCCTATCCTTTACCTTACCACCCAACTCCATGTCCAGGATTAATAAATAAGAAGGGCTTTTATGAACACATAGAACTCCTTTAAACTTAGTTCTTTCAAATCTCCATAAAAGTAACTTTAATAGCTAAGTAACAAAGAGTTTAAAGAAGAGAGAGCAAAAGAAATTTATATTTGATGTGACAAAAAAAGATACACCTGGGTATAAATTTAGAAAAAGCAATGGAATACATTCGTTGTAAAGGATGAAGAGGAAGGAGAAATGAATGACCAACCCAAACAAATATATATTATGATAGATAATGGTAACACTTATAACTTTTTGTATGCAAACTTGATATAAATAGGGACTTATGAGTGTTTAAAGGTGGAAAAACCTCAAAGAGACTATAAGGGGAAGGCTACAACTATCTTGTGAAATGTTATGTAAACATTTGGAGTGGTAAAATTTTTGGAATCACCATCTTCTTAAATGCTCTCATATTTCCCTTAGGAGGATGCCCCCTAGTTCTAGAAGTTTAATAGTTGTTTTCTGTAACTGATGTCCTAGGCCCAGCTTAGCCTAAGGCCCAATCTTTCTATGCAAAATAACATCATTTTGTAGTTATAATTAAAAAATTGCCTAGACTGAGTTGGGCTAGGCTCAAGCTCTAGCTTTAGACCTAGCTCGGGCCCTAGAACCTAAGCTCTATCTAACTCAATTTATTGTTATCTTTAGTTATTAGTTAAACCCTAACTTAATAACCAACTTTACATGCTCAAACTTATATATGTCCCTTAAAGTAATAACTCAAAGAACTTACCATTGAGCACTACTTATTAAAGGAAGCATCATAAAAAAAAGTTAGATTGTCTTCTAGTAGAGATCAACTCTTTATTCACAAAATTAAAAGGTTTACCTCCTCCAAGATCTCATGATCACAAAATTCTATTTAAGGAGGGGACAAAACCTATTAACATTAGACAGTCTTCAAAAGAACAACATAAAGAAGTTAATTCAAGATCATCTAAAACACAGGGTCATTCTATATAGTCATAATCATTTCTCTTCCTCGATAATGTTATTCAAGACAAAAGAAAGCATGTAGTATAGTTGTGTGGATTACAAGGAGATAAATAAAATCACCATAAAAGATAAGTTTCCTATGCCTATCATCAAAGAGCTTTTGGATGAGTTATATTAGGTTACATGGTTTTTTTTAAACTTGATTTAAGATCTAGGTATCTCCAAATTAGAATGCATGATCCTAATGTTCCTAAAATGGCTTTTATGACTTCTAAACAACATTATAAGTTCTTTCCGAGCCTTTTAGGCTTATAATTCCATACTCTAAGTTTTGCCAAATGACCTCTTTAAAACATATTTGAGCAGGTTTATTTTAGTTTTTTTATGACATCTTTATTTATACATTTATATTGAGTATCTTAGAATAGCTTTAGGGCTTTTGCATATAATCAATTGCTACTCTAAATCTATAAATGTATTTTTAGGACTTCATAGGTACAGTATTTAAGATACATAATCTCCAACTCTAGAGTCTCTATTAACCCTAAGAAGGTGGCTTCAATCTTATCCTGGCTTGTCCCTACAATGAAAATGAACTAAGAGGATTTTTAGGTCTACCTAGGTATTATAAGAGGTTTATCAAACACTTTAGCATATCAAACCTTTGATTATGTTTTTCAAGAAAAATGCTTTCGGTTGGTTTGGTCAAATAGAAGAAGCATCCTAAGATTTGAAATAAGCCCTTACATCAACACCTATAGTAACCCTAATTAATGTTTCAAAACCTTTCTTAATCAAAATTGATGCCTATGATAGAGGCTTAGATGTAGCGTTGAGATAAGAGGGACATCTTATAGCTTATGTGAAAATCAATGGTAGCCAAATAATAATGCTTTTCCATTTATGAGAAAGAATTCATTGCTATTATTGTAGGGATCAAACATTAACACCAATACTTAAATGGGAAACCATTTACCATCAACACCGATCACAATATTCTAAAATTTCTTTTAGAGCAATGGATGCATACTCCCCTCCAATAATTGTGGCTTCTTAAGCTATTAGGATATGATTTTAAAATAAGATATAAGAAGGGAAAGGAAATTTTGATTATAGATGCTCTTTCTCAAATCACTTGCATTAAGCTTTATATTATGGCTTTATCTTATGTTCAAACAGAGTTATTGGAAGAAATTATAAATAGTTGGAATAAGGACCAAATATTATAAGATTTAGTGAAGAAGTTGTCTAATAGCAGTCTAACTTCAAACTCTTGTCAATAGGTTGAGGGAATATTTAGGTACAAGGGCAAATACTTATTGATAATGACATCAATTTATAAACAAAATAGTATTTATAACGCATGATAGCTTTATAGGAGGTCATTGTAGAGCAATAGAGACTATCAAGAAGCTATAAGTCTATTCTCAAAAGATGACAGGAACTTTGTTAGAACTTGCCACATTTGTCAGCATAATAAATATTAAACATGTCATTAGGCTGCTTTGTTGTAACACTTAGCTATTCCTAAAGGATGTTGAATAGATATACATATGGATTTAATTAAAAGGTTACCCACCTTTAGCCATTGCTTATTATATTGATTATAATTGATTAATTCATCAAGTATAACTAATTCTTGGCTTTGAAACATCCTTACATAGCAAAGTTAGTCACCAGTACCTTAAAACATCCTTACACATCTTCCCAAAAATTTCAGATAAGTTGAAGTCCTTAATAGGTCCTAAGAAACTTATTGAAGATGCATAATATGAGAATTATCTAGCAAGTGGTTTCCATGGTTACCATTTGTTGAATGGTGGCAGAATTATCCTTAATACATTACCCTTTGAAGTTTTATACAATTATCCTCCACCAATTTATGTTTCTTACTTTGCTAAAGATTTTAAGATATTGGTAGTACATGATATTTTACAAGATCGGGAAGCCACTACCTAGGTGATAAACTTCCATATATAAAGAACACAAAAAAGAATGCTACAATAGGATAATAAGAAGAACATTGATAAAGAATTAAACATTGAGGACTTAGTGTAAACTTTGAACATATCAACATAGTTCAGTAGCAAAGAGAACGAACTAGAAGGTTTCTTTTAAATTCTATGCACTTTTTAAAATAATTAAAAAAGTTGGGACTATATCCTATAAACTTGAATTTTCTCTTTAAGGAATCATGCATAACATCTTCCATATATCTTAACTCAAAAGGCACTTATCTTCTTCTCACAAGATTTCTCCTACACTTTCCAATCAAACTTAGTGTAAAAGAAAGAGTTCCCATAGCCATTCTAGACCGAAGGATGTTGAGACATGACAAACTAGTAACTTAAGGAACTAGTGAAGTGGTCAAGTTGGTAGAACAAGACACTTGGGAGCTTTTGTTTAACCAATAAAAGTGTTATTCATTGTTCAACCTTGTGGATAAGGTTTCTTAAAATGAAAATGATGTTATGAATAAGAGGGAATAAGATAACAAAGGATATAGCTTTTAGTTCTTAAAAATAAACACTATTTTATACCCCTATTATACACAAGAATAGATGTCACACCCTTGTAATATGTTTTTTGCTTTACTTTTCCAATGTAACAAACTAACAACTATTAAATTAGTTGCTAGTGTAAGAGAGTCAATATCTTCAATTAATAGCAACCAAATATTCCTTAACATACTCTCTCTCTCTCTCTATTTCTCTTTTTTCTTAATTGTTCCCTCTTTTTTGCTACACATTCTCTTTGTTTACTATTTGGTATTAATTTGCTGCTATCATATGAGGAATCAACAAAGATGTACACTTGAAGAGGTGAAGGTCTAAAAACTCTCCATCCTTATGCAATGATGGTAAAATTTGTGTTTACTCAAGCCAGTACCTTTAAAAGACCAAATGAGCAATTAAGGGGGATAATGTGCCACCAATCACCAAAACTATTCATTTCTCCACCAATCATATATAACAATACCTTTTTTATGAATTTTAATTCTTTTATAAAGATAATCTAATTTGGGAAATTTTGTTATATTAGGGCTTATTTTATATGTGGGACCTATTGGTGACACTTAACTTAAGGAACTTTAATTGGTTTAATAGTTCTGTAAATTGAGGGTTTAACTCAAATGATTTTAAAATATTAGGATTTTTTGTAAATTAGTTGGTTTAAAAGGAGATTTTCATATACATTTCTAACTAACTTTTCTTTTTCTACAAACCAATCTTCATATTATTTTCTTATAAATTTTAATCAATATTTTCCCTATTTTTTAATTCAACCTTCTAATTTATTTCTTGTTTAATGAGTTTTTCTTAAATTTTCTAACTTAAAATTTAATCAAAAATTAATCTTAGGAGAATTGTCTATGTTATAAAAAATGTAAATAAAATAAAATCAAAACAACATATTGAGTTACAATAAAATGCACTTAAAAAGTTATGATATAAAATCAAAACCAATAAAAGCATTGAATAAGATTAGCAAATTATCAATCTTGTAAAACTTAATGAAAAGGTTATTAAAAATTGGACTAAAATAAATGTAAATTGTTTAAAACATGAATTTTATTTTCTTAATTTAAAAAACAAATTAAAATAGACAAAATATGTTTGAAAAAAATTAAGTACCTATGCCCATTATCTCAACTTAGACCAATCCACTTTATGTTAGCACATAACGAAAAGCATATAGGGTATTATAAGATGAAATACCTACGTAAGTTGGTCAAATACAGTTAAAAAAGCCATTTGAGGACAACGAGTCATTATGGGTTAAATGGGTACACTATACTAAACTGAAGAAAGCATTTAAAGTATTCAAATATCTTCTTTATTATCGTGGTTCTAGAGAAAGTATTTTTTATTAAAAATTGAAGAATTGAGGATAAATCCTTTTGAAGAGTGGGTGTAATAATAATAAGCTCAAATAAAGGATCCATAGCATGTAGGTTTGAAGCGATCATAGTGGTTAGAATCGGAGAAGATTTAGAGGCAAAATACTCATTTTTAATTGAATATAGGCTTCTACATGGGCATAGCCTAGGTCATTTCTATATTCACAATGATATAATCAATTATATGGTTTACATCTGTGGGTGAGTTTTAGGTCATGCCTAATTCCCCAAAGATACAATAGGATCCCTATTCATCAAACATGGGTGTGGATATAAATTCTGTGTGATTAAAGTTATCATATTAACACAACTTAAGTTATCCATATCGTGATCCAGACCATGCCCATCAAAAATTATAGTTTTGTAATTTTTTGTATTTAAGGCATATGTCATTTCAGTTAAAGAAAGTTATGAGATAATTGTTTATTAAGAGCTGTCATAGCTTCTCTTCCTATTTTCTATAGAACTTTGAACTTATCAAAGAATTTTTTCTGTGAAGTTCAAATACTTTATAAACTTTGGTTCTTGATTCTTTATAATCAATAAGTCAATTAGCTTTCTTAGGTTGATTCAAACTTATTCATAGGTTACTTAGGTGGGTTTCAAGGTCGTTCCTAATGTTTTATAGGCCCTGGACAAAGTAAAAAGAACAATCC